>JAJHSJ010001825.1:0-40319 GCA_021015155.1 Magnolia officinalis | reverse complement strand
CATTTACATGTACTCAGAATTTCTGATCGTGGCCCACTGACCGTTAAACTGAAAGTGGTCCGCCACGTGCGATCTGGAATCCGATCGAGTCGAAAAAACGTAATCCCACGTAGATCCGTAGATGGTGAGCCTTAAGTCTGACGTTTGGCTCAAAGAGGGCCACCAAGAACATACCTTTTGAGCTTGGAAAGTGGCGAACTGCCTACATATGCAGCCACCCTTGAACCTGAGTCTATTTTGGACATGATTTTGGCTATATAAGGGGCTTAGACAGCCCCCTCTCACAGCCATACGAATTTGGGAGCAAACCCTTAGAGAAGAGAGAGAGAAAAGAGAGAGAAAGGCTTGGAGATCGAAGTCGATCTTCCTCCTGCTGCTTCCCACTCATCCCACGGCCTACACCGCCTTATTCCAGGGGTTTTTCCCGGCGGTGTCCATTTTCATTTGAAGGTAAGAAACCCTAACCCTAGGTTCTGATTTGAGGTTGGATAGTGGTAGGTTATGCAAAGGCGTAATCGGTTCCGCTCTTTAGGAGCTAAGAAACTCCCGTATAGGAAGCTCCAACACCCTTGCTGACTTGTTGGAATTCCAAGGGCTGAGGTGAGGACTTTAAGTGTATAAGTTTTACGGTTTTTCAACGCTTTCAATGTCAGATAATGATAGATTCATGATCTGCATGAAAATGCACATGTACAAAGTGCTTTCCGGTTCCTGTTCGATTAGCGATAAAGAATATTGGAATTTCACATACTCTAGATTTACGTAGAAATACCGTATACGTATTTTTCTTGGGAAATGTTTGACATGTTTATTTAATGTTTGATTATATCATATGTGGATAAATGCTAGTTTGGCGAAGGAATCGCAAAAATAATGTTCATGTGTAAATGTCATGTATGTTGAAATTGCGTATTTTAGAAATTCCGCATACGTGCGGATTTTGAAAATGTAATTGTAATGATTATTTGCTGTATGATTACGACATACACGGGAAAAAATACTCTCGTGGCGAAGGGACAGCCCTAACACGAACTTGGCTAACATACGTCATGTATGTTGGAATAGGGTATTTCTAAGTGTTGTGCAAATGCTTGTATGTGTACATGTGTATGTACTCCCAGTGCCTTGATAGGCGCTGAATGGGATTTCCGACTCCCTTAGAGACATGTAGGACCCCCTCCATGCGGTGGTTTACCGCAACCATTTCACTTGTAATGTGCACACAATTGTATCCCTATGGGGATAGTGTTTTTATCACATGCCTTACAACATGCTTTACTTCATGTTTTACTTCACGCTTTATAACATGCCTACTATCATGCTTGTATTGCTTGTTTATCATGCTTTACTTCACATACTATTAATGAAAAACTGTTGAGTTTGGGACTATGTATATAGTCCAAACATTCGGTACCAGACTTGCGATTGTGGCTGAGATTCATGTCGCCCAAAGGACGTGTCTGGCGAACCCGAGTCGTACTTCGGTTGGCGATAGTGGTTGGCCCACACGGAGTGCTTTTGCGCTCCATATCGCTCAACTTGTGGTGTGCGCTCGAGCTAGTCAGGCCTCGTCAAGTAAACCGAAATGTACTGGTGTGTTCACCCTGTTTGGTCGCTACTGCTTGAACCTAGGGTACCAAATTTACCAGTGGCGATCCCCCGTGTAACCATGGTACCTAGATCCGCTTAAGTCGCATGAGCCGGGCATGGTGGTATGGGACACCGTGGGGAGCCAGTGGTCAAGCTGTCGGCTACCTACGCTGGGGCCATGCCGTGCCTCCCCGTAGTGACCATTGCGCAACTAACTCGTGAGCCGAATACGGTGGGTATGGGACACTGTATTCGAGCTGTCGATACTTCGGCGAGAGCCGAGTACGGTGAGATCTGTGCTCGTGCTGACGGGCGACGAGTCCTCCGTAGTATCATCGAGTACACTCCAAGGGTCTGTGATTGGCGACGAGTCTTTCACAGCAACTAGAGTGTGATTTGAGCCGAGTACGGTGAGACCTTACTTGAGTTGACGGCTAGTGATTGAGCCGAGTGCGGTTGAGACCTGTACTCGAGCTGACGGCTAGCAATTGAGCCGCATACGGTGAGATCTGTATCCGCGCTGACGGGTGACGAGCCTTTTGCGATGCCTTCACTACGCCTCTCAAACCATAATATCGTATGAGAATAACTAGGATTGACGACCCTAGAATGGATCATGTTGGGAATGATACAAGGGAGGACCTTAGTTTCCCAATACTGCTAGTTGAAATGGACTAATAATAACTTGGTAATCATGAGCATCATCGCACCGCATGTGCTTTGTAGATGTGGCGCACTGAGGGAGTTAAGCATTCGCGAACGTAAGATGATGTCGCTTGAGGGTGGTTGGCAAGGGCATACAGCATCATGTCATATCATTTTGCACTTAACAAGAGTAGTGTTAGAAATGCTTGATTTGTACTGCTTTATCATTACTGCTTGGTTGATTGATAACATGTTAACTTATGCTTTATTGTTCCACTGAGTTAGCTACTCACTCCCACGTTACGGGACGGTGTTTGTACACACCAACCAGACTTGTCGCAGGTATAGAGGGCGCCTTGGTTCAGGAGCCAGAGCCCGACTTTGATGAGGACCAGGAGGAGTTCTCCTTCATGCAGTACTCTGACGGCTTCGCTTAGGCCGGCTGCATCGCGGGATTCTCAGGGCCTCCTTTGAGGATTGTATTTTGGGTTTTGACTTAAAAACAATACATGTATATTGGTGCTCAGCTAGTACTCATACTCTGGAGTTCAGAAAATTTTGTTACTTTACATACTTGAATATAAAGTTTCAGTCTTCCGCTTGCTTTTATATACAATTGAGCTGGAGTATGAATTACTGTTTTGGTTTAATCTCATTCATGTTTATTGCGCTAACTCAGACAACATTTAACCAGCACTGTGTATGTTGCATAAGTGATGCGTTGGAACTCGGGTGTTAGTTCATACTCGACCCCCGAATTTCAGGGCGTTACACTATCCCATTGGCCCAGCACTCAAACAGGATTGTGCTCACTCTTGAGAGAAAACTGCTGCTGCCTGAACTGGTTGTGAATGAGCTGAACAGCTTTCCAAAGAGCCACCACAATAGCTATGAGGTGGGAACCCCCATTAGCAGAACCAGAAAAAGTCCAGATCTCCCCAAACATCCAGGAAGAGACCAATACCAAAAGCTTGAGCATTAGGTCAGTATGCTGCATCAAAAATCAATCTCCAGCCAGGGTCTGTTTTGGCAGGGCTCAGAGGAGGGCCCTGTGACTTTGACCAGATCATGATCTCCTCTTGCTGAGGATATATTCCGAAATTCCTTCAAAGGCTTCAAGATTAATCACCCAAGAACAGAGATTGGACCTGATTGATCACCATGGATTCCGCGCCTTTAAAGATGTACCTGTTTCCTTTCAGCCACACTTCCCAACACAGGGCAAGGGAGATGAGATTCCACAGGATACGACACTAGCTTTGAAAGGGTTGAATCCCCAATTATTGATCAAATCTTTTAAGCATCTCTCTGGCTGACCAAGCTAAACCGAAAAGTGATTAAAAAAAAAAAAAAAAAAAAAAAAAAAAAAAAAAAAAAAAAAAAAAACCTATCCCAAAGAGAGGACGCAAAATGAGCAGTGAATGGAAAGATGGACAGTTTGGCATTGCATTTGCACATAAGGCATAATGATTAAAGCTGCACCTGCAAACAGGCACATGTGAGCATGCATAGGAGCACAAACCCATACATGCGTTAGCATGTACACAGGTACCTACAATTGTAAGCACACAATCTACATGCATTTGCACACGGAGATGCATGTAATTCTCACATTACCAGCAAGCAGGATGCCTACAACCGGTATTAATATCAACAGCTTGGATCCAGTAAGAATAAAAATTAAAGGAATGGTCTGCATCCATGTATGCGAATCTTCCGCTATAATTATGGCCCCTGTAATCTTGGTAGTTTTACTTTAGACACATTTTCTCATTGCCTTTCATAGGTAAACAGATCAATTAGACAGGAATACAGATTGCAGAGTATTTTTAACAAGAAAAGTATTTGTAAATTTTGGAAAACAAAGGGTGGAATTTTATGCAAGGAGAACAAAACAATAAAACATTAGAATTGTCAATTGCAAATACACCAAGTTCCACATGATCCAATTATATGTGAGAATGCCTTGCAACTACATGATACAATTGGAGTTCCACCTGCAATCTAGGGTAGAACTTAGAACTTATCATTGACATTTTAATGTTTGCAGATAGATTTAGAAAGACGATATTCAACATCAGATTTGAACACAAGTCAATATGGGCTGAAGACCTATGACAACACAGGAAGTTAACAAGAGTAATGAGACTGACCAATATGATAGATGGTGATAGGATCCTCCTTGATACTTTCCAAAATCTCCAATTTGTATGGTTCATTTAGTTCCATTATCCTTTGTTGAGCTTCGTCCCGAGAAACTTCTTCTCGTATTAATGGCAGATTTCGGCTAATGATACGATCCTACAGATGATGTAAGAAATAAATTCCGTACCCTGGAAGCATAAGCTAATGAATAATTACCCAAGCTATGCATAACATTTGACCTGTCTTCATAATTAAAGGATGAAGAAGATTTTAAGGTTCATGTGTTGCTTACCATTTCCTTTTTAATCCTCTTCAGATCTTTGTCAGTTAAAGGTTCCGTATCAAAATCATAGTAAAATCCGTTGTCTATCCATGGACCTATTGTCACTTTAGAATCTGGGAAGAGCTTTTGAACAGCCATAGCCATTACATGGGCACACTGCAGTCATACACAAAATCTGCTAGTCAAAACATACATTTTATGAGATAATGAAGTCAACCCTGTAATGGATCGCTATTAAAAAATCTACAGATGCCAGTGGATTAAAAAAAGAAAGAAAGAAAGAAAAGGTAAAAGAGAAATGGTCCATGGTTCTACCGATGACTCTCAATGTGTGCATCTCCCTTGAAGATTAAATTAAGATAACGAGTCATAAAAGCTGGTAAATACAAAAAATAAATAAATAAATAATGATGTGTGTCAGAAATGGACTTATCTGGTTGACAGATTACCTTCTCTTTTTTTGAAGTGATTAACAGATTATCTAGAAAGATGTTATAAATTGCGATCACATTATCAGCAGTAAACATGATGCATGACTGATAATTTTCACAATAGAATATACAAGAGAGAAAAGAGAAGTTACTGATCATATAGACTTGAGCCAATGGTAACCGAACAATGACATTAAGCAGAGCTCATTGGAATTTAGTAGTTATCACAGGAAATAGGAATACACCAATTATAGTCATTCATTTCAACAATTGCAACATAGCATATAAATAAATAGATGCAAGGATTGCCAAAACTCTGCAGACAAAAGGCATAGACATGGAAAGGTGAGTCAATATCACCTGGTTGTGCACATGGCTATTTTAAAGTTCTTAATAAACTCAACATGCGTCTCTGATACATTCAGTCATTCACACAGTGATAGTATAATACTAAAAATCATATTATTATATGAATTTTAAAAAGAAAAAAAAAATGTATGATATGTAAATATATAAAGTATGATATAAAAGCGTAATACAAATAATACCATTAAAGGGAGCTACTTTAGATTCTATCTTCATTTCTTCATTGTTATGTTGACCGTGCATTTCATTTGTGCGACACTAAGGCGGACGACATTCTTTAAACATTGTCATGGCCCCCATCAAGTTAGTTGGCAATTGGCATGACCACATTCAGTGCCTGTTGGCTGTGGCAACCTTTTCAACCTTTTCACACATGTTTCCATCCAGGCTGCCACATTCAAGTCTGGCTAGAAAAGATAGAACATGTAAAAGTGGCAATGCACAGCAAAGATAGAACATGTAAAAGTGGCAATGCACAGCAAAGAAATTATGTAAAAGTGGCAATACACAGCAAAGAAATTCTTTCTCGGGATCATAAATGATAACTCGTGTGAATGAATTGAACAAAAGAACAAACTAGATCTTTCTTTTTTCCTGATAAGTCCACTTAAAATGATATTATACACCAAAGGAACCTTAAGAACTAGGACAAAAGGTTGACAAATAAACATGGTAAGTAACGGGAATTTCAATTGGAAGGGACCTTGCTCATACATGATTCACTTCCAGATATTTGTAATATTACTAGTAACACTTTGTAACTTCAGTGTCATGACCCAACTAAAAAACAAAACTTTCAAGAAGCAAGTTGTTGCATGAATGTTGGCGGACAGTTGGAACTTAAATGGGTCCTTTTCCATGTCATCGCTGGGTGGAAGGTTGGTCCTTTCTAATCCCAGGTTTAATGTGGGGGCCATGGAGAGAAATTTTAAGATTGTTGTCAGAAGGATCTTATAAATTGGATCCCTAATTTGCTCAATTTCTTTCAACAATCTTTGGGTGGGGCCTTCGAAAGGCAGAGTTTAGGGTATAGTTGCACTGAAGTATGAAGCAGAGCAGCAACGGATTCAGGTGTTGGAGCACGGAGCATCTGTTTCAAAATGTTATCAAGTATCAAGAGCTAGGAAGTGGGCACAGGAGCATGAGTATAACGCGTGGTTCAAATCGGAAGCAGCACCTAGTTGGAAAGATCATGCAGCTAAGGCTTAGAGGGATTTGCATGGCAATGTTATTCAGGGACTAGGATGCAATTCATCATCATCTAAGCCTATATCCCAATTGGGGTTAGCAGGGACTAGGATTCAATTATTTTTGGAAATTTTGAGGTAAAGGACTGTTCTTCCAGAACATCCCTAGAGGCACGGCCTTACTTTATTGGCTCTGTTGATGTTTTGGCTTTTGTTCCATTTTGTTTTTCTTTCTTTCTTTCTTTTCTCTTGTATCTTGGTCTCCTAGGGTTGAGTGATGAGAGGATGCTTGCTGTCCACACTCTTTGTTGTTCTGCTCTTTGGACTTCTCTCTCTTTAATAATATTTAGTAATCTTCTCAGGAAATTTAAATTAATATTAAAAAAAAAAAAAAGAAGAAGAAAGAAGAAGAAGAAGAAGAAGAAAGTTACTTCAACATTAATAAATTTTAAATGGTAGCTTGAATGAGAGCATGACGCAATCGTCCCACATCTCATATTCTCATGTGTGCACGCTCCGCACGTGTGTACAAGAAAAGGACCACTTTCCCTTTTTAGCCCATCACTATGCTTTTCTTTCAAATTTCTACATTAGGAAAATTCTTTTTTCTTTCATTTCTTTATATTAGGCAAGAAATAATTTTGAAATTTCTTATTTAAGTACTTTCTTAATTATAGTGCGTTCCTATTTAAGTAATTTCCTATTTTTTAGATCTTGTTTAGCTAGAAATTTTATTTTTAGATTCCATAGCTTTTATTGCATATTGTAAGGACTGATTATAAATAAGGCCTAGGCCTATTGAATAAGATAAGTTGAATGATATCCTCTTTTATGAAAATTCTTTTATTTTCTCTATGGTAGTTGTTGAAGGGGAAGTAATCTCTAGTTCAAGATTAGATGACTGTTGAGCTTGCTCACAGTCTTCCATTCCTGATCTCTAGCATTTGGCTAGATGATTGTTGGGTCCTTTCCCACAATTTCTTTCTTCTTTTCTTTGATCTACTTGCTTTCCCTTTCGGAGTTTGCATTAGGGCAACAAATGGAATGAGGCAAATCATAATCAATGAAGTGTTTGCTTTGTGCATGAAGAACTTATCCTTCATCTTCCTTATGTACAAGATGCTGGAACAAAAAGGAATGGTTTCCAAGCTAAGAAATTGACTTTGATGAGGTACTGAAGATTGATATGGGTGGCTTTACAGTACATTGCAAGTATTGTATGCCGTAACAGCCATTACGTAATAGTAACGGTGGCAGCCATCACACATTATGGGGTCGTAACAACTGTTACAGAAAAAATGACCCGTAACGGCCCCATAACAAACAGGGCCAATACATGTTCTTTATCAGGTTTTTTTTCGGGGGGAAAAAAAGACCGTAGGTCCTTAACAAAATTGGTGGTGGCCGTTACAGTCAACTTGATTGCTTGCTCATAAAAGACTGAGTTCCTAAGATGCCAAAATCATTGCAACTGGGGCAGTTTACAAAAGGCGAACATGTAATCTTCATGAAGACAAGAATGGGTACCGATATGTGAGATGCTAATACTTGGATTTCTAATTATTATAATTAGTATCATTAATAATAAAAAAACAGTATTATCTCATGGATACTCCTCAAATGTCTCATTAATCCTGACGTGATGTTTCAAGCCCGTGCTAGGGCATTTGGATTTGGTCCTTGATATAGTGGAATGGTCGAACAGTATTTGTGTAGCTGACACAATTACTTCGGATAAGGCTTAGATGATGACAATGATTTTGGTTCGTAAGTTGGGCTTGAACCCAATACCTGAAGGTCGAAGTGGAGAATATGAGACGTACCTAAGACCATCATCAAATCGATTAGATGATACTAACTGTTTGATGAGTGGACATTTGCATGTAGAAGTCGGAGCATTAATCAATTTTCTTTCAAAACATCCATTTGATGGCTACTAATTGGATGGTCAAATCCAATTACTGTGATTTTGGGTCACATTCCATACACAATGGAGCCCACAATTTGGCAACAAAATTGACCACGTGTATGCCACCCAACCTGCACTGTGGATGTGAGCTACTGTCAGTCTGTCATAGCATGAGTACAATGCACCATGCTTTGACAGGCTAACACCATGCTCTCAAACTCACGTTCCTTGCCAGTGAGAGTGCCCGAGTAATATTGGGTATTCTTCAAGAATTATACTATACGTTACTTGCATCTTTGCAGTTTGCACTGTCAACTTGGGTTTTCAATTCTAACAAGTGGGACCTTGGTATGGCAATCAAGATCATTGGTCAATTGCATCCCACTGAGGATGGACCACAATGCAAACTTCTCCCTGATATGAACATCCAAACAAACAATCTGGAGACCTTTTCCAGTTGAATGTGGATCGCTATTGTATTTCTCTTCTTAAACACTTCATCTGCAGTCTGCAAATCGAATGGTTCAGATTGTCCTATTGAGGAGATTTTAAGGAAACAATCCGTCCATGGTGGGATGCCAAATACCAATGGTCTTGATTACCAAACCATGGGACCCACTCATTAGAATTGCAAACCTGTTTGTACACTTCACAAAGACGTGGGCCGTGCATCATAAAGGCCCAACATCCTTAGCAGCTCTCAAGAAAGAAGAAGAAGAGGACCAAAAGAGGAATTATACAATACATGGTGGCCCACATCTTTGCAGTATACATGAGTTTTCAATTCTAACAAACAGTACCCATTCTTCAATAGCCCAGACCACCGGTCATTTACATCCAACCATGGGTACAGCACGCCCCAAAATTCTCTCATATGGGAAGATCCCAGCAACCAATATCAGGACTTTCTTCTATTTCTCTTCCTAACTGGGCAGTGATTCAGCATGTCGATGAATCAATTGTGCCAAGGTGAGCAGTTCCCCCTGATGAATTACCATATGATAATCGAAAATTTCCATCTGTGACTGAATCAACGATGGGCAAGATTGATCGATTCGCTCTAGGTTCCAGTTCGAGAATCGATGAGCGGCAGGGCAAGAAGACAGCGGAACAGAAGGAGTTCAAAGGGGGAGCTGGTTGGCAAATGGTAAATAGGGGACGAAGAGAGAGGAGACTAAATCAAAGAAGAGGAAGAGATGTCTCGACATTCCCTACTTTGTTCGTCAAGGGATTCCCAGAAGGCTGGCTTCCAATTAATTTCTCAAGGGTTTTTGGTCGAGCTAGCGGTAATGAACGTCGTATTGCCTAGGAACAAGACGAATGGGAAATATAGAGGATTTGCCCTAGTCAGGATGGGTTCGGAGGAAGAACTCAGTAGGGCGGTCCAGATGTTGCATGGCGAAGGCTTTGGAGTCGTAAAATTGCTGGTTCAAAGGGCAAAATATGGACCGGAGCAAAAAAAACAAATACAGAGGTGGAGCTGTAGAAGAGAAGAGATCATCTAGAATACGGATCCCCACCATAACTGGCTCTCATTCACGAGAGGAGCATATCTCGTCAAAGTTAGGTGACACGTCTTCCTTCAGGGAGGTGTTACTTAGACCGAAAGTTACCCGACCGGACCCCCAGGTGAGTAGAACAATAGCCGGAGAAGAGGCGAGGCATAGGAGTGATGAAGAGGGTAGAAATGAAGGAAACGACAAGTGGGTACATGTCAATCCAGAATCCCTTAACCGATCAAGAAGAGCCCTTCAAGATTTGGTGGTAGCAACCACAAAAGATGAAGCGTCGATAGCCCGAGTCAGGACATGGTTAGACGAATGCTGCGAATACCCGCAGGAGACTTACAACATCAAACCCGTCGGCTATAACAAGCTATGGATCGAATTGGGCCTAGGTATCAACCTAGATCCTCTGATTATGGCAGGAGTGATACATAAAGATGGACCGATCATCAAGATTCAGAGATGGGATGAGTTTTCCCTGTTTGGTATGGAAGACATCTGGATGATGATTTGGTTGGTTCCCTTGGAACTCTGGTATGAAGAATTTTTCCTAGCAGCTGCTTCTCAATTAGGCCAGTTTATCGAACTTGATCCTAAAACAAACCTAACAGATGGGGGTAATCAGGGTTAGGGTTAGGCGGAGAAAGGGGGAGATCCTTCCATCTCACATCCACGTGATGGCTGAAGATAGGAAGATCTACCTTCCGGTTCAAAAGGAGGAAAAGGACACCCTCATCCCTAGATGGGGCGATTTCTGGAGACAGAAGGGGAGTCGGCCATTATCATCAGAAGCGAAGGCAGCCATGAATTCGAACGATGGAGCACAATCTCATGCTGCCAAGGAGCACCGAACGTAGCAACGGATACGTGTCACGCATTTGCTGGAGACAGAGGCGAGGTCGACAGCCCGATGCGAGATCGCTCGACACGTGTTCAATCGAACACCTTCTCTAATGGGTTTCAATCTCTACCGTCCACGACGTTCGAGACTCGGCAGTGTAATCATACCCCTGTTGCCTCGAAACAGGCGATGCGTCAGTTTTGCAGGACTAACGCTACATATGGTAGCTTCGGCGATGATGGTACATCCGAACGGGAGGTTCGGGTGCAAAAAGGTGGCTTGATAGTTTCTAACATCGAGGTGATTGCGTCAGACCCGTCAATCCTACCTACATCCATTCTATGCGGAACCTAGCACCGAACGTCAGATAGTATCGAGCCTCGCTGGCTCCGACCCTACTTATGAGTCACGTGTCGACGATCTTTCGCGCTCGTGTGACCGTCGGTCGAGATGGGTCATTCCCCCATCCGTGTTAGGTCTGCCTTCTTGTGCAAAGGAGTTGCACCTTTCATTTCTGGATTCCTGTTTTCCCCCTAGTAAGGATGACTTCCCTCATTCCATAGAGGGGGACGCTTCCTATGTTCCTGACATGGATCTTCTGCCCTGGAATTCCGATAGTGAGGTTTATTCTTAAGAGTTCTTCGCCTCTTTACTTACCAGCTTCAGGTCCAATGTCAGATCGAGCCATAGCAAATCTCTTCCAGGAAGGTACGGGAGAAGGAATTATGGAGGTGGAACCCCCGCAAATCAGAGCAAGTACAGAAATTGTCGATAGGGGGATGGGTCATCTGGAAAGTGCAGATGAAGCAGATCAGAGGGCAAAGTTGATCAAAACTATTCAAAAAAAAAAAAAAACGGATCAAGGACGCCACGAGCCATGTCGGGATATCCATAGGAGTTTCTTTTGCCGATCATCCAGAAGATTTCATAGCTTTGTTCCACTGCATCGAAGATCGCAGTCGTCTGTTGACACAAACTAGAACCCCCAAGATATCTCCCATTAGATCAATCAGCAACAAAGAACTCCAAAGTCTAGTTCTCAACCCCACAACTTTCAGTCGTTCCTCCTCTACAGGTGGGTCTCAAGTGCTACAGGGCAAATCAGTTCCTAAATGAAAATTCTATCATGGAACATCAGAGGAGCTGGGTCCAAGCAGAAGAGGAGACTTCTCAAAGATATCTGTGAAATAAGTAAAGCCGAGGTGATATGCTTTCAAGAAACAAAGGTTCAGAAGTTCAACGATAAACTGCTAGGAACTCTCTGGAAAAAAAAAAAAAAGTAAAGTGGGTGGCGTTGGATGTTATAGGAAGATCAAGAGGTATTTTAGTGGCTTGGAAATCCTCTTCTTGGTCAACAATAGACAGTTGAAGTGGTGTCTTTTTTGTTTCGGTCTTGCTTAAAGAGGTTTCAGGTGGACTCTGATGCTTAATCACCTCTGTCTACGGTCCCAACCAAGAGGAAAGAAGAACTGAGCTATGGGAAGAATTGAATGTTTCCAGACAGAAATTTAGTGGTCCATGGTGCATAGGTGGAGACTTTAACATCACGCGATTCCCGAAAGAAAGGTCCCAAGGAGGTAAGACCACTGGTGGTATGCGTTTTTTCTCTCAATGGATTGAAGATCAGGAATTGGTCGATCTCCCCCTGCTCGGTGCGAGATTCACGTGGTCTAATGGGAGAATTAATCTGATTATGTCGAGGCTAGACAAATTTTTGGTTTCGCCAGATTGGCTAGAAATATTTCCTCAGGTTTCCCAATCAGCCCTTCCGAAACCTACTTCTGATCATAGCCCCCTTCTTCTTGCAGTTGATGATCAAAATTGGGGCCCAAAGCCATTCAGATTTTGAAACTTCATGGCTGAAGATAGAAGGTTTCCATCAACTGATTAAAGATTGGTGGGCAGGCTTCAGTGTGTCAGGATATGATAGTTTTAAGCTTTGTAGTAAGCTGAGACTATTGAAAGTGAAGTTAAAAAAGTGGAAAATGGAAGCCTTCGAAAAAGAGATGTGGAAACAGGGGATATTTTGGCAAACTTGCAATTGATCAATCAGTAAGCAGAAAATGGCTCAAACTCTTCAGATACTTTGTTCAGAAGAATTCAACTGATTCAAAATTACTCGGCAAGGGTGACGGAAGATGAAACTGTTTGGAGGCAGAGGTCCTGCTGTAAATGGATAAAAGATGGTGATAAAAACACGAAATGCTTCCATTGTATAGCTAGTGCCCCGGGCTAGAGTTAACAAAATTAACAGCATAGTAGCCAATGGGTCTTGATTAGAAGACAAGCATAGTATCTCAGTAGAGGCCATTCGATACTTTAGCAACCTCCTTCAGGGAGAAGATTGGAAGAGGCCCAAACTGGACCATCTCCACGTAGATCGGCTCTCTGACATGGACGCTACTGCTATTAAGTCTCCTTTTTCTATCCTTGAGGTTAAAAGAGCCGTAGATGCGTTGGGAGGGGATAAGGCCCTTGGTCCAGATGGTTTTCCGATGGGTTTTTTCCAAATGTTTTGGAAAAGTTTAAAGGGGGATGTCATGGAATTCATGGAGGAATTTTATGACAGAGGAAGGCTTTCCAAAGATCTCGGGGCATCCTTCATTGCACTGATTCCTAAAGTTACAGGCGCTGACTCTCTAAAATATTTCAGACCAATCAGTCTTTTAGGGGGGCCGTACAAGATTCTGGCCAAGGTGTTGGCGTCTTGGCTGAAAGAGGTGATTGGATCTCTCATCTTTGACAACCAAAGTGCTTTCATACCGGGTCAACAGATTGTGGACAGTGCTCTAATCGCCTTTGAAAGTCTGGATTCGAGACATAGATCCAAATCAAAGGGTCTCTTATGCAAATTGGACCTCGAAAAGGCATATGATCATGTAGATTGGGGATTTCTTCAGTATATGCTATTATGGAGGGGATTTTGAGACAGATGGTGAAGATGGATTGGGGAATATGTGGGTTCGGCCTTTTTTTTCGTCCTAATCAACAGCTCCCCAAAAGGCTTCTTTCGTAGTTCAAGGGGTCTTCGCCAAGGAGATCTGTTGTCCCCTTTTCTTTTCTTACTAGTAGGGGAGGCTTTTTCCAGAATGCTTAGCAAGGGTCAGGTGGAAGGAATTATCAATGGATTCAAAGTGGAAGGGATGGAGATTCCGATATCTCATATTCAGTTTGCGAATGACACGCTTTTGTTTTCTGAAGTAGATCAGGATAAAGTTAGCAATTTGCGGGCCATTATTAGGTGTTTTGAAGCAGTCTCGGGTTTGAGAGTTAACATGGCTAAGACTAAAATGTTTGGGGTGAATATGGAGGAAGTCGAGATCGAGAAATATGTTGAATATTTTCAATGTACGATGGGACATTTTCCAACCACATTTGTGGGCCTACCTTTGTGTATTGGAAAACCCCCGATAGCTTTATGGGACAAGGTAATCAAAAGAGTTGGTTCCTATCTTGCTAGATGGAAATGCAGATATTTATCTCTGGGTGGTCGGCTTACCCTTATCAAGGCGGCGCTATCGAACCTCCCTCTTTATTCAGTTGTCCAGCACCAACTTTGGCTATTCTTGAGAGACTAAGACGGGATTTTCTATGGCATGGAAAAGAAGATAAGAAAAAGTTTCACCTTGTCAGTTGGAAGGATGTCTGCAAGCATACCCAAAAAGGAGGGGTAGGAGTAAAAGATCTCAAAAGTATGAATCGGGCTCTATTAGGCAAATGGACCTGGAGGCTAGAGACCGAGAATGGAACTCTTTGGAACAATCTGATCAAAAGTAAGTATGGGTGCTCAGAAGGGGGTTGGTGGACAAAGAATTCCTCCAAATAGAAAGCCTCGGCTCTTTGAAAGGGAATATTTCTAAAAGGGTCTGGAATAGCAATTGGTAATGGCAAACGTACACGTTTTTGGGAAGACATTTGGGTGGGCAATGACTCACCGTTAGCCTTCCCGCGTATCTTTCGCCTCGCTCAGAATCAGTCCATCACAGTGGATTCCTATTACACGATCCTTGGGGGAGCAGTGGTGTGGAATCCAGTGTAGAAGAAATCTTCGTGATCGAGAAGTCGAAGAATATGCAGCACTAGTGAACCATATTCACAGTAGCAATCCAGACCATTCCACCGAAGATAGATTAGTCTGGCGTTTCAAAAAATCAGGGAAATTTTCAGTTAAGTCCTTATATAGCCAAATTGTCAAGAATCCCCATCCTCTTGAAGAAGAATCTTCACACTACATGTGGAAATTTCAAGTGCCTCCAAAGATAGCTACTTTTGGATGGTTGGTTGGTAAGAAAAAGGTCCGGACTGTTGACAATTTGAGAAAAAGGGGCATGTGCATCACTAATATTTGCTTATGTTGCATGGCAAATGAAGAAACAGTGGATCATCTGTTTGTGCACTGTGCGTTCACATATCGGATTTGGTGTGAAATTTTTTCTTGTTTCCAGGTTCACTAGACCTTTCCGGATTCTGTCTGCAGTTTGATGAAGGCCTGGCAGGGAATTGGGTGTGGAAATCAAAGGTCTAAACTTTGGAAGACGTCTCCTTTGGCCGTTTGGTGGGCTGTGTGGGAAGAAAGAAATGGGAGGTGTTTTAACGACATTTCGAAGTCGCTAGAGGCTACGGTTAACAGGGTCATTTTCTTTATAGTTGAGTGGGTTTTGCTGTTGAAATGCTAAATGGTTGTAATTTACTCTTTTTAGGGAGTAGCTGATCGGCTATCTCCGCTGGTCAGTTTTCCCTATGTTTCTCTGTTTTTTCTATCAATAAAATTTCTTGTTATCTGTCAAAAAAATATATATATCCATCTTATCCATCGGCCCAAATTGAATGGTCGGGATTGACCCATCAAGCAAATTTTCATAACATAGTCCATCCAAGGAGGCACACAACATGCCAATGGTCCAGATCACCAAACCCATGGTCCCCACTTGTCAGAATTGAGAACTAGCTCAAACTCTACAAGAGAATGACGAGAAGGGGGAGGTCTTACCGTGTGGCGAATCCGCAGCAATTTCTCGGAAGAATCGTTGGTGGGAAGAACGACTCTCTCCACTTCCGCCTCCAAATCTCCTCCCTTCTGCGGAGGAGGAACCTTCTCCTCGTCTGCGGCGACAGCAGCAGCGGAGGAGGAAGGAGAAGAGACGGTGGTTGTGGTGGAGATCCCATGTACGGAAACCCTCACCCTAGCTCTCGCGTATGAAAAGGAGATGAGCGTTCTGAGAGAAGGAGGAGAAGAGAATGAGGGTTTTGTAATGACGAGCGAGGATTGGTGGAGATTTGGCGGGAGTTTGAAACAGGCGGAGGAAGATGAGACGAAGATGGACGGACAGGATGCGATTCTGTGGAGGACGTTCATCTCTCCCTCTCTCTTATCCTACGCACCTTCTCTTATCCTACGCACTCTCTCTTCTATCTCTGTCCGTCTGCTGCAGCTGCTGCGTGTTTGAAGATGCGTGGCGGATGTTTTTGCTTTATCTGATCTGAGAATAATCATACCCATTTTGAAAGGAGCCGCGCGAGGGTAATTTGCATTAGGTACCTACAAGGGTTACTTTCACAAATCTAGATCATATGGATGTATTTTAATGAGATCTACACCGTCCATCAGATAATATGACCTATTTTAACCATTGAAAATAAAAAAATTTTGATACAAAATAAACTGGGTAGCTACAAGATAGGAAATGGTTAGGATGGAACCTTACCATTTGTTTTTTTAGGACCCACCGTGGCTTTAATATGCCATCCAATCCATTCATCTAATCTGAATATTTAGGATGAAATAAATATCCAAAATTAAAAGTGTCCCAAAACTTAGGTAGACCATAAAACATGAATTTAGAGATAATAGTATAATGTTTTTTCGATGGACAAAATACGTGAAAAATCATCTTGATTTTTTATATTACGAACAAAAATTAGTTTTGTACGTGATGGACGGCATGGATTCTATTCATGCTAAGTAGTTTCTCCCATTCTAGTGAAATTAACCCGGGTACGTGCCAGCGCGAGATACCAAGTGTTTCGGTTGTGAATGGGAACTACTTCATGGACAGTTTTTCCTGAAATTTGAATGTATTCGTTTCTAACCGTCTAATAAATATCTGGAAATCTAATGTTGTGGTTAATGCGATACTTTGATGGTTTGATTTGAACCCAGGAATTCCTGCCAAAGCCTTTTCGCGGGAAGCTAGGTGGGGCCCACTGTGATATTTGTGAGAAATACATTTCACATTGTTTCGTAATCAACGTAGCTTCCCGTCGCATGAACTTCATGTGGTAGAGTATAAAAGTATTTTTATATTGGGAAAATTTTCTTAGTAGATTTCACTTTGACTAACTAGCCTAATTAAATCTCTAAAACTTTATTTTTCATTTCTGAACCTGTACTCAACGTATTGGCTTTGTTTGGATGAAAATACCCTTGGTTTTTTAGTTGAATCTTCGGTTATTATCATTTTACATCTACAATATTTCTCAGAGTTCTGTTCATTACTTCAAATCGGTTGCATTGGTAAACTAGCAATCTTCCAAGTTTTATCCGTAGTGTTTTCTATTTTGAAATCATGTTTCACTTCACCGCACTATTTTTCTTCTTCTCAAACTCATGCTCAATTGGAATGATGGCTGAGGTATGTAAGAATGAAGAACGAATGTATTTATTCATAGCGAAATTAACCAAGTTCTCATTTAATATTACTATCTCAGCGAAATTGACCAAGTACAGAGGATTCGACGGAGTACAGAGGATTTAACCCAGCATAAGTAAATTTTACCGAGTGCAGGTAAAAACCACTGGTAATTGAGATTTGATAGGGTTTTCAACAGTCGTTCTTTCACAGGTGAAAATTCATCGAGTACGAGTGTTGAGACAAGTGAAAATTCACCCAGTACATAAAAATTGACAGAGTACCGGTGAAAATTTACCTAGTACAGGTTGAGATGGTTTTCAACCGTCATAAATCCACCGTATACAACTGTTGATATAAGTGATAATTAACGAGTACAAGTGTTGATATAGGTGAAAATTCAACTGGTACATGTTTTTTAATGGTTTTAAACCGTCGTAAATTCACCAAGTACAAGTGTTGAGACGGTTTTCAGCCGTTGTTTTTTCACAGGTGAAAATTCACCAAGTGAAAAGTCATGGAGTACATGTGAAACTCGACCAAGTACATGTGGAAATTCACCGAGTATAAATGTTCACTGAGTACATGGGAAATTTGATCGTATAAAGTTGACAATTCACCGAGTACAGGTAAAAATTGACAGAGTACATGTGAAAATTAATCGAGTACCGGTGTTAAGATGATTTTCAATCGGTATAAATTCTTCGATATAGGTGTTGAGACGATTCTCAACTGTCGTTTTTTTCATAGGTGAAAATTCACCAAGTAGGAGTATTGAGATAGGTGAAAATTACCAAACAAGTGAAAATTCATCGAGTACAGGTTTCAAGATGAGTTCCAACCCTCATAAATTCACCAAATACACGTGGAGACGATTTCAACAATCATTTTTTCACATGTGAAAATTCATAGAGTACAGGTGAAAGTTCATCAAGTATATGTGAAAATTGATCGTGTAAATGTCACAATCCATTGAGTACAAGATTCACGGAGTACAAGTGAGAATTCACCTCGTACAGGTTTTGTGACGGTTTTAAACCGTCGTAAATTTACCAAGTACAAGTATTGAAACGGTTTTCAACTGTCGTTTTTTACAACTCCACACCTCGCTATTGAGGTGAAAATTGACGAGTACTTGGTTTAACATGGTTTTTAACCTACCAAGTACAAGTGTTGAGACGGTTTTCGGCCGTCGTTTTTTCACAGGTGAAAATTCAAGTATATATAAATATTCACCAAGTACAGGTGAAAGTCACCAAGTACATGTGAAAATTGACCGTGTACAGTTTAAATTTCACCAATCGAGTATAGGTGTTGAGATTGTTTTCAACTATCACAAATTCACCGAGTATAGGTGTTGAGACGGTTTTCAACCGTCAATTTTTCACAGGTGAAAATTTCACCGAATACATGTGTAACACCCCGAATTGACTCAGTTAAGCAATTTTTGGGCACCGTCTTGACTCAACACTCACGAAGGATGTCAAGCCCGCCAAGGCAGATGCATTCCCAAAATTTCAGGCTCAGTAGGTCGGTAACACGCGATCCATAACCAAAATGGTAAATCAAGCCACCCCTAAGAGGATTTGGTCCTTGGTGCCAATTTCAGGCCCTGCCTGGCATTTGGGGTTAGCCACGCTCGCAGCCTTACTCGCTCATGATTTGGGTGAGGGCAGTCATTAGGCCCCAAGCATCCCAAGCCCGCTAATCCCAACAGGTCGGTCAATTTTAATTTGACTAGTATGGAAAATTTTCGGACGTTACAGCATGTGAAAATTTACCAAGTATAGGTGAAAATTCACCAAGTATATGGGAAAATTGATTGGGTACATGTGAAAATTCACCTAATACATGTGAATATTGACCAAGTACAATGTGAATATTGATCGAGTACAGTTGAAAATTCACTAAAGTGGATATTATTTGAAAGAATATACTTGCAATGTGTGGCTTCTTAGACAGAGGCACCATCTTCTTCATCTTCTATTTCTTCAAATCCCTCTTCAACATAACCAGTTTGATGCAATGAATAAAACAAAGTGTAGATTTCAGGAAAAATACAGATATGATTTGAGGAAGTAATACCAAGAGACGACAATTTTATGAAGAAATATGAAAACACAAAAATAAGTTTTTGGTATACCAATGGTATTTTCGTCCAAACAAAATTTCAAGGTTTAGAAATGAAAAGTAAAGTTTTAAAGGTTTATATATGTTAAGATGTGGAGCCACATCTGAGACCGTACTCGACCGGTCGTGCAGGCTGCACGACCAGTCGAGGTTACGCAGATTCGTTCCGCGATTTTGCGCGGATTTCGTGTCGCAAGTCCTTTCGCAACTGGGATGCGAAAGGGAAGTTGTCAAAACTATAAATTGGGGTCCCCAGGGCTATTCTAAAGTTAAGGTGAATATTAGGGAGCTATTCTAAGGTGTGGGAAAAGGATTTTCTCTGTATCTCTAAGGGAGAGGTTAGTATATTGCCTTGTAATCTTCATTCTTCATAGTGGAAGTTTGCATCCGTGGTTTTTTACCCTAGTTTGGGGTTTTTCCACATATATCTTGTCTTGTGGTTTGTTTTGGATTGCTTCGATTCTTTTCTAGTTTATATTTCTTCTTGTTTATCGTTTGTGGGTGTGGCCTGAGATTGGATCTAGGCCCACTGCGTTTGTTGGCGTGCTGCGCAACAACTGGTATCAAAGCTATTGGTTTTAGTTCTATTGGGAGCGATGACGGAAGAAGGGAAAACTAGAATTGAGAAGTTTGATGGTTCAAACTTTGCCTTCTGAAAGATGCAGATAGAAGATTATCTGTATCAGAAGGACCTCTATATTCCTCTAGGAGGAAAAGAGAAGAAACCAGAAAAGATGACAGATGATGAATGGTTTTTACTGAATAGGAAGGTTTTAAGAACGATCCGACTCTCTTTGTCTAAGAGTGTCGCCTTCAATATATCCAAGGTAAAAATGACAAAAGAATTAATGGAAGCCCTAACTACCATGTATGAAAAACCCTCAGCATCTAACAAGGTTCATCTTATGAAACAGCTATTCAACATGAAGATGTCATATGGTGGGAGCGTGGCTGAACATCTAAACGAGTTCAATACAGTCACAAGCCAGTTGGAATCTGTTGGCATTGTTTTTTAGAATGAGGTCAGAGCGTTATTGATCTTATCCAGTTTACCAGACAGTTGGGATGGTTTGGTGATTGCTGTGAGCAATTCATCAGGGTCAACAAAGCTGAAATTTGATGATGTGGCCAGTCTAATTCTCAGCGAAGAATTTAGAAGAAAGGCAGTTGGAGTTTTAGGGGATTCAGGGAATGCTATAAACGTTGAAGGAAGAGGAAGATCGCTGAACAAATGAGACAATAAATACGGGCGTTTTAAGTTGAGGAAGAAGTCCAATGGACCGAAAGACAAAGACGAGTGTTAGCATTGCAGCAAGAATGAGCACATGAAACGTGATTGTTGGGCGCTTAAGAAATAAGAAGAAAGCTCTCAAGGCGGGAAGGATTCAGTAAATCTATCTGATGAGAGTGACACAGAGGCGTTGATCTTGTCTCTTGATGCAAGAAATGAATCTTGGGTTATAAACTCAGGTGCTTCGTTTCATGCCACTTCATGCAAGGAAGTTCTGCGTAATTATGTGTTAGGTGACTTTAAGAGAGTATACCTAAGTGATGATGAGCCGTGCAGTATTGTTGGAAAGGGAGACGTTCATGTCAATCAGAAAGACAGAACAATTTTGAAATTGAAGGGTGTCAGACATGTACCGAGTTTGAGAAGGAATCTGATTTCAGTGAGGCAGTTGGCCAATACCGGTTATGTGACGACATTCACTAGTGATTCCTGGAAGATCACAAAAGATGCCTTGGTAATATCTCGAGGCAAGAAGGAAGATACTTTGTACGTGACTTCAGGATCGTATAGTTCACTCGCAGTCGCATCAACTGAAGTGAATGGGCAGTTATGACATCAGAGGTTAGGACATATGAGTGAGAAATGGATGAAAGTGCTATTGTCAAAAGGAAAACTACAGGGGTTGAAGTCTATTAACTTGAAATTTTGCGAGGACTGCGTGTATGGCAAGCAGAAGAGAGTAAGTTTCAAGAAGACGGGACGTGCTCCAAAGACGCATATGTTGGAGCCTGTACACACTGATGTGTGGGAACCGGCACAGGTATTATCTTTTGGTGGCTCACGTTATTTTGTTTCCTTTATTGATGATGCTAGTAGGAAACTGTGGGTCTATTTCTTAAAACATAAATCTGATGTATTTGATGTATTTAAGAAGTGGAAAGTTATGGTAGAAAACGAGACAAGTAAAATAGTAAAATGTCTCAGATCTGATAATGGGAGAGAGTACTGTGATAAGAGATTTGAAGAGTATTGTGCAGCAAATGGAATCAAACATCAGAAAATGATTCTAGGGACACCACAACAGAATGGTGTGGCCGAGCGCATCAACAGGACCATCCTTGAATGCGCCAGGAGCATAAGATTACATGTACGGTTGCCCAAGACCTTTTGGGCAGATGCTGTGAATACTGCCGCATATCTCATCAATAGAAGTCCCTCAACACCATTGGATAGTGGGCTACCAGAAGAAACGTGGACTGGAAAAGAAGTGAACTTTGTACATCTCAGAGTGTTCGGTTACACTTCATATGTTCACATTGATGTAGAGCACAGAAACAAGCTGGATGCGAAGTCCAAGAGGTGCACATTTATAGGTTACGGGCAGCATGATTTTGGCTACAGGTTTTGGGATGCAGAAAACAAGAAAATTATCAGAAGCAAGGACGTAGTCTTCAATGAAAAAGTGATGCATAAAGACAATGTGCAAGAAAATAAGGCCGAGAAAAAGAAATTTGTGGACTTGGAAGAGATACTGGACACGTGTATTACAACGTCATAGGATGATCATGCACAGGAGCATTATGAGGCAGAGCCACATACACCGGTTGTGAGGAGGTCTACTCGGGAGAGGAGACCCACGGTCCGATACTCACCCTCCTTATATTATATACTGCTGACAGATAATGGTGAGCCAGAGTGTTTTGAATAGGTGTTACAGTCAGATACATAGGTTAAGTGGGAGCAGACCATGGATGAGGAGATGAACTCTCTTGAGTCTAATCGTACATGGGAGCTAGTCACTTTACCTAAGGGTAAGAAAGCTCTTCATAACAAGTGGGTTTACAGACTAAAGGAGGAGCACGATGGTTCGAAACGGTACAATGTCAGATTGGTTGTGAAAGAGTTTCAACAAAAGGCAGGTATCGATTTCACTGAAATATTTTTACCTGTGGTGAAAATGTCTACGATTCGCATGGTCTTGAGTATAGTGGCTACAGAGGACTTACATCTAGAGCAGCTAGATGTTAAGACGACCTTTCTTCATGGGGACCTTGAAGAAGAGATATATATGCATCAGCCGACAGGATACGTGGCACCAGGAAAGGAGAACAAGGTGTGCAGACTGAAGAAGAGTTTAAATGGCCCGAAGCAGGGCCCAAGGTAGTAGTACAAGAAGTTCGACAATTTCATGTCGGGAAACGGCTTTGGGAGATGTCATGCAGACCACTGTTGTTACTTAAAGAAGTTTGATACGTCATACATCATTCTTCTTCTGTACGTTGATGATATGCTTGTGGCCGGTTCAAGCATGAAGGACATCTCAAATCTCAAAAGACAACTGTCTAGAGAATTTGTCATGAAGGATTTATGAGCTGCAAAACAAATCCTAAGCATGAGGATAAAGCGTGACAGGGAAAACAAGAAACTAGTTTTGTCACAGGCAGAGTACAAAGCCAAGGTACTTGATCGATTCAATATAGGAGGTGCCAAGCCGGTTAGCACTCCACTAGCTAACCACTTCAAGCTATCTAAGGAGCAAGGGGCAAAGACGCAGGAAGAACGAGACTACATAGCTAAAGTCTCATACACGTCAGCTATTGGGAGTCTCATGTATGATATGGTGAGCACGAGGCCAGACATTGCTCAAGCAGTGAGAGTTGTTAGCAGGTTCATGAACAACTCCAGGAAAGAACATTGGGAAACTGTGAAGTAGATCCTCAAATACCTGGTAGGTACTAAGGATGTTGGGCTTTGCTATGGAGGATCGGAAATTCAATTACAAGGCTACGTGGATTCAGATTTAGCAGGAGATATTGACAACAGAAGAAGCACTACAGGTTATGTATTTACTCTGGGCAGTGTTGCAGTCAGTTGGGTTTCTCAGTTACAGAAGATAGTATCTATCAGTACGATAAAAGCAGAATATGTTGCGGCTACAGAAACATGCAAGGAGATAGTGTGGATGCAAGGTTTTATGGAAGAGTTGGGTAAGAAGCAAGCAGATTGCAAGTTGTACAGTGACAGTTAGAGTGTAATACACTTGGTTAAGAATTCAACCTTTCATTCAAGTACCAAGCATATTGTCATTAGATATCACTTCATACGCTCATTACTGGAAGATGGATCGATTACTCTGGAGAAGATTCATACAAGCAAGAATCCTACAAATATGCTGACCAAGGCGGTCACACGGGAGAAACCGAAGATCTGTTCAGCTTTGATTGGTCTTCAGGCTTGAAGACGGGGAGGTGGTGCACTCCGGATGAAGAAGACAAAGGTTTAAGGCGATGTGTCTCCAAGTGGGAGATTGTTAAGATGTGGAACCACATCTGAGACCGTACTCGACTGGTCATGCAGGCTGCATGACTAGTCGAGGTTACGCAGATTCGTTTCGCGATTTTGTACGGATTTCGTGTCGCAAGTCCTTTCGCAACTGGGATGCGAAAGGGAAGTTGTCAAAACTATAAATTGGGGTCCCTAGGGCTATTCTAAAGTTAAGGTGAATATTGAGGAGCTATTCTAAGGTGTGGGAAAAGGGTTTTCTCTGTATCTCCAAGAGAGAGGTTAGTATATTGCCTTGTAATCTTCATTCGTCATAGTGGAAGTTTGAATCCGTGGTTTTTTACCCTAATTTGGAGTTTTTCCACGTATATCTTGTCTTGTGGTTTATTTTGGATTGCTTTGATTCTTTTCTAGTTTATATTTCTTTTTGTTTATCGTTTGTGGGTGAGGCCTGAGATTGGATCTAGGCCCACTGCGTTTGTTGGCGTGCTGCACAATAATTTATGTTGCTCAGTTAAAAGTAAAGTTTGCCGAGAAAAAATTTCTTTTTGTCTTTTGAAAAGAGCGTCACAAGCTACCTCCCTTTGCCTAACTAGTGAAATGAGAAGTATGTGAGATGGACCTTTTTAAAGCTACATTTGTCTATGATCAAGTTGATTTTCTTTTAGAGAAAGTGACACCGGAAGTTAGTCAGGCGATAGCTAAAAAGGGAGATTTGATACTCTCGCAGAGTGTGACGCTTGATACGCAGGCACTCGGATGTCGTACTCATCGCATAAAATTGATCAAAATAAAGTCGTGAAAATCGCTGTATCTGAGTAACAGAATCAAAATTAGATTGATTGAAGAATTCTGTCTTTTTATTCATAGACCCTTGTTTGTTGAAATAGGACCGTTCAATATTCTCCATTTTTAACCATCCAAATGGCGCCCATAAATTCTACCGTTTAATCTGAATTAATCGTAGTCTAGTTTTTAATTTCTAAGTGCCTGCTTATCATCCATCACACCATTCCAGAGTATCAAAGATTTTCTCTTCTGAAGAGCGACTGAAATACTGTGAACGTTTGCCACCATTAAAAAAAAAAAAAGGGTTTCACTCACCTAGTCACCTGCCTCGGAACGTCTACCATGCGTTCAAGCCCTACTGGGCCATACATGATGTTTTATGAAATCCCAACCGTGAATCTGGTGTGTCCAGGTATGTTATGCCTATGTTCAGACCACACAGAATGGAACAATGGAAGATGTTGGGGAGAGTGATTCCTACCATTGAAGCTCCCAGATGGAATATGGTGCGGTCCATGTTTTCTACATACCATCCAAACCGTTCATCAGGTGAGAACCGTCAGGATCAAGGGACACTCAAAATTTTGGCCATTAGATTTTCCACCCGAATTTTGGATTAGGATGGTTCTTGGGATGCACCGTGAACAGAAGGTGGCGCACCATAATTACAGTTTAGATTTCACATACATATCATGGGTGGGCCCACACATCTAAAGATGGAAATGTGCTTTAGAGGACATGTAAACAAAGAGCGTGGACCGTCTGTGTCTAAGGCACAGAGTAATTCAGTGCATGTCATCACTTCTCATATACACATCCCAACTTTTAACTGTGGAACTTCTCTTGCCTCACCATGATTTATATGCTATACCCACATCGTCCATCAATTTTTCTATATCATTCTAAGATATGAAACTAATCAAAATGGGCACATCCAAAGCTCAAACGAACCACACCATGGAAAGCAATGAGGATTGAACGACTATCATTAAAACTTTCTTAAGGTCCACTATAAGGTTTTTTTATTTTTTATTTTTATTCTTTTTTTTATATATATACACGCACACACACCCCCACACACTCACGCCAGTGGAATTTCACCACATATGGATACTTAACCCTTACCGGGTGTTGAAACTCCTGAGAGTCTACCACCAGAGCAAGAGTAAGGATCCACTATAAGGTTTATTTGCTATCTAATCTCCCTATAAGGTTACATGGACCTAAATGAAAGGAAAACTCAAATATCAACTTGATCAAAGCCACATATGGCCCTAAAAAGATTATAACCTACTTAGATCGGACCGCCTCATTTTTGGTATCATGCTGAAAAAATGAATGGACAGTGTAGATCTAACACATTCATTATAATGCAGCCCCCGGAACCCCACCTATAGACACTTCCTGCTTTTCTTCTCTCCTCCTTGAATGTTTTTGTTGACCTGTGAAAGGCTTTGGCACAAATTTCCTACACTAGAAACCTAGGTGGGGCCATTGTGATTTTTTGTAATAAATCCACACCGTATATCTATTTTCACATCTCATTTTAGGACATAAGACTGAAAATGAAATGGATCTAAAAGTCAAGGACACCACACAATATAGAAAAGTGGGGAAAGAAATGTCTACTATTGTTAAAACCATCTTCAGGTTGGCCTTTATGTTTATATACCATCCAAACCATTTATAAGATCATTCAGATTGGGTTTGAAATTTTGGGACTGGGCTCATGGAAGTTAGGTCGGAGACCCCATGTAGAGTGCAGGTCTTGGTTCCCATTGACAGCTCTACCCATTAGAGCTGAAAGTTGGGTGGGTTCAACCTGACCGACCGTGACCGACTCGACATTGGGTTGGGCTCGGACAGGATGTGAGACTGATCTCAGGCTTGGGCTATACAAACACCAACCCGATAAAACCTGGGTCGGGCTTGGGGTGAGGTCTTATGTTGCCCGACCCAAACCAAACCAGATCAATATATAAGTTATTAATAAATTATAATTGAGCGTGGTTAGTTTGTGTTGAAGGCACAAGAAATTCTAGTGTTGTTGGGTCTCATTAGTCCACATAATTTCCGATGACTTAAGTTAATAAGATAAGCCGAATTTTTCTCTCCCAAATAGATTGGGTGCTACACAACATGACTTTTAAAGAAATATTTGTCCTATATTTTAGTTTGTTTGTTTAGAAAAAAATTAATTTCTTTACTATAAATAATTACATATATAATTAATAAAACTATAAATACAAAAAATAAGATGTGTACTGAAATATAATAGACTAATGTAATAATGAAAATATTATCATGTATCCAACCGACCAATTCGACCGAACCCACTTGGGTTCGGCTTGGGTTGAGAATTCCCAACCCGAGGTTGGGTTGGGTTGGGTTAAGATTGAGGGACATGAGACCCATGATCCAAGGACATGTGGCTTGGATAGGTTGGGCCAATGAATAGGGATGGAATGGGGTTGAGGGTAAATGTAAGCCCATGTCTAGCCCAATTAACTACATGGCCCACCCCAAGTGAAGCCAAATTTAAGGCGCTTCAGTGGACCCCACCACATGGGGTCCTCTGATGATATTTATGAAATCTTGCTGATGGATTATTTCCTTTTCCAAAATTAAGAAATCTTTTCTGCAGGACATTTGGATTATGTCAGAACGTACCAATGGCCTGAAAATCAGGCCTGTCTAATTATCTAATGACCCCAGCGTGTAGGTTAAATGTGGAACGTTGATCGCCTGTTCATAATCTATTCGTGTCTACATTAGTCTCCTCCTGCCACTAGCCTGCTGGCTGGTGGTCGGTGCTCTGTGGGCCCCCCACCACGATGTATGTGTTTCATCCATGCAGTTAATCCATTTCTACAGATCATTTTAGTGATTGATCTAAAAAATAAGAGGGATATAAATCTCAGGTGGACCATACCACAGGAAAATAATAGTGATTGGATATCCACCATTAAAATCCTCCTAAGGCCCACTGTACTGTTCATTTGACATCCAATCTATTGGTTAGATCATACATCAGCTTGATCCAAAACTTTTATGGGCTCCAAAAAGATTTTAATGGTCGACGTTCATACAACACTGTTTCCTGTAATGTGGTCCACTTGAGATTGGGATATAACTCATTTTTGGTCTCATACCCTAAAATGATCTAGAAAAATAGACGGACGGCATGGATGAAGCACATATATCATGGTGGGGCCCACAGAGCACTGACTACTAGCCATGGGCTGGTGGCAGGGGAAGTAGCCAATCCGTTTCCCACCTGGTGAGCCCCACTATTGGTTGGCCATGGTTCAAATATGACACTGATATAGAAATGTTTTCTGATGGGCGATTCGAATTGTGGGCCACCTTATGGATGGAGCATATCTCTAAAACCGTACAAATCAAGCAATCATAACCATCCAATTTATAGATATCAAATGGATGATTTATCCAGACGGACATGGGCCACTAAAAATTCCTTTCAAAGGTCCACACTCAGTTGCACACATCAATAGTAATAATCATCCATTCAGGAGTTATGTTGTCTTGTTTAAAGCAACAACAATAACATGGACGGTTTTGATCATCAGAATATCTCTTCATGTGGACCCCAGTGGGGTGACACATGAAAATGATCCCTCAGCCGCGGTGTAGGCAAAACTTACACTCGCAGGGGAATCTCTCGGTGCGCACCGACAGCCCATAAAATGGCAAAAATGTCTGATTATCATATGGACAGGAATGTAAGATTAAGCCTAAAATTCATGCTATTCTGGTGGGTGGGCAAAGCGGCTCTAAGGGGTAGGTAGGTGAGGCAATCGCCTAAGGCCATCTAATTATGAAGGCCTATATTATAGTAAAATTAAAATTGGGAAGAAAAAAAAAAAGCCTAAAATTTTTAAAATAAAATTCATTGAAAGGCTTATAAAATACGAACATCTAAAAATTAGTTTACAAATTTGAAATTAAAAATTAAAAATAAATCTTAGAAACTAGCGCTATCAATAATAACAGTCTAACTCTATTGTCTCTTTTCAAAATAATAGCATCATTTCTAATAAATTCTTCTCCTAAAACCTAGGACTACAACTACATACTTTATTGTTAATTAAGTTTTCAAAAAATTAAATTTAATGTCATTTTTCTAAATTAAATTCTAACTTCAATTTTCTAATGGTACAGTGGCATGCCAATGTCTAATTAGATTATTAGCAGTGGATTGTTCTTTTTGGTAAACTGTAAAATAATTGTACAACACAATCGAACTTTTTGTAGAAAGAAGTTTTTCAAAATTAAAGATTATAAAAAATTATTTACGAACAATTATGTCTCAAGATGAACTAAACGATTTAACAATTTTATCTATTGAAACTGATTTATTGGGTAAACTTGAATACAAAAGTTTAATTAGTAATTTTGCATTTAAAAAGTCAAGAAGCAAATTTATGGCTTAATTTTGAATTTATTAATTTTTTTTTGAATTTTTTAAACTAAAAAACTTCATTTTTATGACTTGCCTAATGCCCCATAAGTGTTGAGCCGCCCCTGTGGGTGGGGCCCACCAGATGGGTGGCCGACACAGAAAGATGAGTATGGCGTGAGCCTAAATTCCGTGTTCTATCCAATAAACCTATTCACTGGTCAAAGCTAGTAGTGCGCTCGGGCGTACCCACCAAACCGTCATGATTTTGATAGCTACACGCGTGTACAAAGAAGCAAATCTGTACGCCACCACGTGGCAAGATGAGTTCAAGATCCAAGCCGTCCATTAGGTGGGTCAGAACGTATGTCATGTTAATCAGCCTGATAATCTCTTCAAATGAAGGCTTATAAAATCTTGGCCGTTTCTCCTTTTCTTTTCTTTTTTTCGTAAACTGACGGCTCCTGATATTCTGGACATCCTTATTTTTAAATCATACTATCTACACATGTGGAACCATCCGATGGACGGTTTGGATCTCGTGCCGTGTGCCAAGCTGGCCAATGTGGATGCGTGTAGAATTGTAGTTGGTATGTATTATACACGCGTTTGGACTGAGCGTTATTATTCTTGTCCAAGTGGATAAGCGATTGACCAAATGATTATTGACTTTGACTTTGAGTGAATTTTCTCTGACCGTCCAATCCAAAAAAATCTCTCCACAACATAAATGGGCCCAACCTCAGCATCAGAACCATTCATCTGGTGGCCCACCATAGATAGGTCGTTGTGCGAAGCGAGTACCCAATTTGATTGATCAAGCTCCGGAAAATGGACGGTTAAAAAACACGGAAAACGATTTTTATTCAACAAGAGAAAAGGACATTATTTGGACGGTTGAGATTGTCGTATTAATGGAATTCTTGCACTATGGGTCATCCGTGAGGGCCCACAAAAAAACTGGAGTATGTTAGATCCATCTCCCCGAATGTTAGATGATCCGATCCATTGATTTCTTACATTCATCGCGCAATGAATGTTACCTTTTGACCAATTTTATTTCTTACCATTCGTTTGAAGAGCACTGATTGGTTGGGTAGGATCATCTGATCGTTTGATTTTTTATAAAATCTGCCACCAACGATGGGTCAGACAGGATGAACGGTCTAGATTGATCCGTACCCTTGCCGTGTGCACGGTAGAAGAGGGCTCTACCATATTTTAATTCTATCAGGAGCTACCATGTTATTTGCTCTTAGAACCCATCTCATGGCGATCCTAGATCCTGGGCGCAGTTCGATTGATCAATCTGGACCGTCCACTAGGTTCAACATAAATTTTATGGTCTACAAGGTGAAAATCTGATGTAGAGCAGGTTGCGGACAGTTTCATGGCCAAGATGGATCAGAAAAGGCCCGGTCAACGACAGAAGTGATCTAGACCGTCAGACCTTAAATTGGACGTATCTCGCAATCCGGAATAAGTTATCTGATGTAAAATATATGATTTTGGATAAAACGAGCTACTTTAGCCAATCGTTTCCTGACTTTAATTTCGTTTTTACTATAAATAGTAAATTCTAGTTTGGTTATAACTCTTCATCCCTTAGGCTTTATGAGTTGTGCCCAACATGAAAAGAGCTTAGAATAATTAGGAGAATGGTTTGGTGAAGCTAAATAGGACACTATTTTTGGTCGAAAATCTTGTGCACTAGTAGACATCACGACCGTCTATAAATAGTAAGTTTACTATTTATAGTAAATCGTAGATTCTACGAGTTTTAGTTGTAGTTTGATTCTGATTTCTTTTTCATTACTTGGTTCCCCTATTTAAAGGGTTGTGAACTCATTTTTATTCATTCATTAATCAATTTCGAATTTATTAAAATTTATTTCTACTTTTTACTTACTTTTCTCGTGGATTCGAGAAGTCTCTGTGAGAAGTCTCTGTGAGGAGTCCAGAGAAGTGCTCGACCTCACGTCCTCCCCTATGTCAAAATCATACTGTTCGAATGATCTGGTCCAACTATAATTTGGCCTACTTTTACATAACCATTCCTTTTCCAAGACACGGATGGATGGTTGGGATTCTCTGACAAACGTGATTCTTTAGAACCATTTGCAATCCATGATGAGCACAGATATATAGATAGCTCAAAATTTCGGTTAGGCCTACTATTTCGATAAACGATCCTGACCATCCATTTTATAGGCCATTTGATCGGATCCTATAGGTATGAATTTTACGTGGCAGCCTATTAAATTTGTGTCAACTAATTAACGGACCAGATCAGTCAATTGGACTGTCCCAGTGTCCTGATGCAACCACGAGCACTATAACTTACCATGCTCTTGAATATACCTCCTTGCAAGATCTAAGCCTTTCATAAGGTGGGCCAAAGCGCTCAAATCTCCCCACTTGAAAATAAGTCTAACCACCTTTCTTTCGTTGCGGGTGCACCATGCTCCAATGCATCTCATTGTAAGCTACCTCAAACAGTGGACACATGGTCGACTGTTCTACGATCCATGCCGTTCATCAAGTGGGCCTCACCAAAAAAATTATATATAAAAAAACTCACTGATAATGAGTAGCAAATTGGCGTTGGTTCGGGATAATGGTCCATCATCTACGGGACCCACTCTATTAAACGGTCTAGATCATGTAATGAGAATGGAACGGTGAAAGGCCTGCCAGTCAGAGGGATTGCTCATCCAATTGGTTTGATTGGTGGAGATATCCAATAAAGGATCAGACCCATTTAGTGAACGGCCTTGATCATGGGAACATGTCTAATAGAGTGACTCGGCCCATGCACAAGCAGCCACTCACGTGCAAGATCAGAGCTTTCCATCTGGTTAGATATAGTTCTTAGATCACCTGCCCCAAAAATTAGGCAGTTTTACACCTCAGGTGGGCCACAATGGACAGAGGAAACTGACGGTTAATACATTTTCTTCCTAGCAGTCCGTTTTGTTTTGTATGCTGTGGCCTATCTGAGGTGTGAAATGGCCTTTTTTTAAAGTCAACTTGATGGAAAGCTCAGTTCAAGCACATGCCCCATACTTGCACGTGTGCCTATGTTGGGCAGGGCTTCTACACGCGTGGTAGAGCATCTCTCCACAGTACACGTGGCAAATTCATGTATCAATCAGGTCCATCCATCTACTTTCCCAAGCATGAATGGTACTAAGCAATCATCTCCGTCACTTTTCTTCAATTTATCCCACTAAAATTTTTATTTCCTGCTGTCGATTTGATGGCACTGATCAGATGGATAAGATTATCTAATAGATTTTTTTTTTTTTAAATTTTTAATTAATTAATTTATTTATTGAGATCCAAGCCATTCGTTCTATAGCCCAATGCATGGATGGATCTGATTGGTACATCAGACTAATATATATAATTTTTTACCATATTTCAGTTCTCTTCAATCAGCTCCTAACAGAAATTATATGCGGATTGTAAAATTCTGACAATTGGGTCCCATGCTTCGATGATCTAGACCATTGTTCCATTGTGTCCCACCGTAGATGGATCATACCACAAAACTCTCCCAGAACGAATGATCCTAGCCATTGATAATTGAACTTTCTTTAGTTGGATGTGGGCAAGGGTCACAAGTGCCCATAAAGGAGCATCGATCTTATGGCATGGTCCAGCCATGTGGGATGCGAGAGACTAGCGGTCTGGATTACTGAAAGATGGGCCACACTCATCAGAATTGAAAACTAGTGTATATTTTTCAAGGTGGGACCGACGACTGGGATGGGTAGGATGACTTCGACTCCATAACAAGAAACCCCTAACTCGAGGGTATCACGATTCGACTCGAGACTCAGTGAGTCATCCTGAGTCGCCGAGTCTTAACTCTACAGTAGAGCCACGACCTCTTTTTTTTTTTTTTTTTTTTTTTTACGCATGCACACACACCCCCACACACTCACACTTCAGTGGAATTTCACCACTTATGGATACTCGAACCCTTGACCGGGTGTTGAAACTCCTGGGAGTCTACCATCGAAGCAAGAGTAAGGATCCGAGTAGAGCCACAGCCTTGCCCAATGCTCATATCAGAATGTTTTAACAGTGAATGAGGTAAATCCTAACCCTTCGATTTGTGGCCCAACAAACAGAGAGCTAGTCCCCCCCAAAACTTGGATCCTTACTCTTTCTCTAGTAGTAGACTCTTAAGGAGTTTCAACACCCGGTCAAGTGTTCAAGTAACCATATGCGATGAAATCCCACTTAAGCGTGAGTGTGTGTATAAAAAAAAAAAAAAAACAAAACAAAAGAAGTTCACCCTCAACCAGATCAAGCAAAATACTTAGCTAGACTATATAGGGAATTTAAGTCTCACTGCTGTAAACTGTATACTGAATTGAAAGGATCACACAATGCGTAGGAGATGGGATCAAGTTATCTAAATCAAAATTCATACCCAGTTGGGATGCCATTGTCATAAATCTAATCTCATAGTTTTCCATACTTTACACCTTTTAGAGAAACACGGGAATGGAAATAGAAGCTTTAGACATATATATAGAATTAAGACTATAGTTGGGAGGGTTGAATAGTTTGAAATCATTGAAATTTCCTCCTTTTATGCCTCACATGAATTTAGCATTACTAGTCCAACTAAAACGCTGTGCGTATAATACCGTAGTAGTTCACTATCTCTATATGTTTTTAGACTAATCACATCTAGAGTGGGGTTCACTAGTATGCCTGATCATATTATCCAACCCTTAAGGAGATCCAGATAATTAATCAATTAGGCCCACCTTCTAAAATTCTTACAACCGTATCAATGATTCAAGCAACGGGGTCCACTTGGCAACTCAGACCCACTAGTCATGTCCCGTGTCGAGTCATGACTCACATGATGCCAAACCAGATTGGGTCCCAGGGAGACTGAGTTGACTCGGACGAGCCACTTTAGAGCCCTAAAACCATGGTCTAATTCCTTTAAATAGGCATAAACGTGGTGGAGGTGGGTTATACATCTGGGCAATACACAAAACACGCGGTGTATATCACAGATGGGAAGGTTATTTGAAGCATCTTCTCTTGCTTTCTCACACACTCTATTTTAAAATGCCTTCCAGCCTTGTGCATGTTTAGACCACTTTGTAGGCAAGGTGGCTTCAATGGACCCACTTGAAAAAAACGTTGATGAAATGGGCCTATAAAAAGCACTACAACCTCTCATTATTTCTTCCCACCATTCCAATACACCATAATCATGCACCCCACTCGCATACACACAAATACAATGTATTTCCCACGAGAATCATCCGACGGTCGTCGTTAATCCCAGCGAAGATGTGCCGCAACGAGGCGGATGATCCTCTCACCTTCGGCAACGGAGCAGATCTGCCGTGCCGGGAAAGGCGACGCAACACAATTCTCTATCAGATGGTGCAGAAGCCCCTTGTGTTTCTTGGGTTTGTCTTGGCCCACCAGATCAATGGTGGGGATGGTGGATATGATGTGAGTTATCGCGATGGAATGCGATGTGCCATATTATCGCGATGGAATGCATATACACTATGGCTGCACCAGTGCAATTTAGGCCCATTTCCAAGTGCCCGTTTTCTCTATTGAAAGGGAAAATAATGTGAAATTTTGGAAAATGATACAAGAGAGACCCATGTATAGTTGATGATGGATGTTACAAAATATGTATTTATACATCAAAATACAAATATGCAAATGTAGTATTTTCGCATGTGTACAAGGTGGTCGAAGTGGACCAACCTATGATCAACAAAGATCATTTCATGGATGAAATCCACTATCAATTGGACAATTCTATCCATCACTTTTCTTCAATTTAATGGCCAGGCTACTTGCTAGGTACACGAGCCTGGATCTATCCACTCTGCCCTACCTCAGGTCAATTTCAAATGAACATGTCTTGTATCTAACAAATACGTTATTCTAATTCTTAGTTAGGGAACCATGCATTTTAAAGATAGACCATTAAAATTTATTCCTTTGCAAGTGTTTTCTTTATACATGTGTGGCCTACTCATCAATGAATAGATTAGAAATATTAAAGTAGAAGGGGGTGTGTGTGTAAGGGTTGAGGCGAAAAGATAGAAAAAAAAAACTTAAAGATAAGCTTAAGGATCGTTACGATGTTATTATCTTTAAAGCAATATTTACACCCTGCTGGTAATTAAATTAGTTTATAAGAGGATTACAACAAATTCACCTTCGAGATACAATAAATCTCTTTTTCAAAATCGGAGAAATATGAGCTTTGGCTTGCAAAATAAAAAAACATACTCCGAACACACTTTTAAAGCATACACTCCTGACTTCTATGTTGTTACAACTTACTCCCTGAAAACTGTTTTGTAGTTTAGTGCTTGAAAAACTATTTGCAGTTTAGTGCTGGAGAATTATAACTTTTTAAAAACACCCAAAAATGAAAATGGATAAAAAGAAAGAGAGAAAATTTTTGAAAATTTTATTTTTTAAATTGGCCCAAAATAAGTTTATATGGAGTCATAAGAGTTGCTTTAAGATTATTTTAATTGAAAAAATCTTTTTCCATAGTGTCTTTTAAACAATGATATCCTATCACCATTAATGACATCGTTTAACCACCATTTTGAATTCAAAGGATGATCCATTTATTAAGAGGCGCCACCATTAACAAATGAATTGTCACCAATAATCATCAAAAGCGACAATAATTTTCTTGCATTTTCTTCTATAAACAACACCATAGGAAGCAGTGGTGATAATGACACCCAATGTTTTTATTTCTTTTGGGTTAGCTTGTTAGTACACACCCATGTCAGTACACACACTCCATGTTAGCCACCCTCACTGGGATCAATACCAAGACCTCAAGTGTTGAAACGAGGTGTCTCCACTCAGTCTGCCAGTTGAGCTATGGATCTAGGTGTTGAAGCCATCTCATAGCCCATCGTAATGTTTATTTGCCATCCACCTAAAAAAATCTATGAAAACAACCTTAGTCCAAAACTTTCTAAGCCCTTAGGATGATTCTAACGGTAGATGTTCAATCTCTACTAAGTGGTCTACTTGAGCCTTGCATTTGCTTCATTTTTTGTCTCATACCTTAAAATAATTTTAAAAAATAAATGAATAAATTGGATAAAATCCATAAATTACAGTGACCCATTGGTCCCCTTCCTTTACCGATTTGCTTCCCCCACTGAATACTTGACCATTAAAGGCTTTTGTTTCCTACCGTTAATTTAAAGGTCACCAATGGTATGGATAAAATTATCAAATATGTGTGTTTTTAGAAATATAAGTCATCTACTCTATGGCCCACTATATGGATGGATAAGATTCGTGCATCATCCTGTTATTTATGCTGTTGAGAGATGGCTCTATCATATTTGCATTCTCCCACATCTACCGTATCATCTCCCTCAACAGATTCCTTTTTATCCAAACTCGGTTTTGACCAACCAAAACGGACAGATACCGTTTCCATCATGTTCCTAAAATACTAGTTTGCATGTGAAAAATGCTTTCTATGCTTAAGAGTATACACCGAAACTAGGTGTGACGATTTTGAAAAACAGATACATGTGAATGAGCTGTGTATAGTTGATATTTGATCATTTCTTTGGTGGGCCATCACACAAAATCAGAGAAGAAATCACGGATCTAGTGGTTATGGTTGTTGGATATATTTGATCATTTATCTGAGAAAAATCTATGGTTTCTCCACATTTCAAGTTTATAACTGTATGGCCCATGGTTCCATGATCCAGACCGTCCAAATGATGGATTCCAATGTGGATGAGTCATGAAATGAAATTCTTTGAGATGGGAAAAATCTAACCGTTCATTTGGTGGACAGAAATAGAAATTAAATGGTTAAGAAAGATAATGCAGTAGTGGTCCAAATTCGGTCCAAAAGAGGCCAAAGTTTCAATGCATAGGATCAACCCAATTGTGAGATTTCTGGTGTACGGGGGGCATCTAAAGGTGGGGTCCATCATATCAATACTTGGATCATAGAAGGGTGGGCCTCACTTATGCAATTTGATTACCAAAACGATATAAACTCACCTTGGATTGATAACCCAAGGCATAATAAAGGTAGTTGTAAAAAGTAACTAATATCATTATTACATTTCTCAGCCAATGAATGATTGAATTTCTTTCATAACAATAATAATAATAATGATAATGCATATGCATTTTCATGATAATGAGAAACGCCTTAGTTGTCCATAGTTGAATTTTTGGCCAACTTTTCAACATTTCCAAAGAAGTCAATCATGCAAAACAAGCAATATGCATTACCATTTACCTCAAGCCATTTTTGGGAGTGTAGATTTAGAACTTGACGAATGGATGGATGTGATGAGGTTGAGCACCATCTTCCTTAGGGCATAAATAATTACTCCGAATCCATGAAGCTTCCTTGAACTCCTCATAAAGATTACTCGAATCCATGAGGAGAAAGAAAATAGAATTTTTTTTTTATTATAATAAAATCGAAAATAAATTAATTGATGATAAAATTAAATTTACAATCCTTTTAAGTAGTGATACCAAACCTAAGAAGAAGTTTCAGAATCAAACTCCAACTCAAACTCTTTAAAATAGTGACTTACTACAAATAGTAAACTTACTATTTATAGACGGTCATGATTTCCACTAGACTTCATGGTTTTTGGCCAAAAATAGTAAGTGTCCAATTTGGCTTAACCACATTATTCCCCTAATTTTTCTAAGCCCTTGTCATGTTGGGCACGACTCCTAAAACTCAATGGATCAAAAGTTATGATCGAACTAAAACTTATTATAAATAGTAAAAATGGAAATAAAATGAATTTTCGACCGTTGATCTGATGGGATTTCACAAATTTGGCGGTGCAGCCCAACATAGCGGCTTGGGTGGATAAAGTAGCTTCGCCTACCCAAAAATGGTACGTCAAATAACTCATTCCGGTTTGCGAGATATGTCTTTTTTAAGGTTCTGACAGTTAGGATCACTTTCGCCTCCGATCGGGCCTCCTTTGGTCCATCTTGGGCATGAAATTGTCCGTGACCCCTACATCAGAACCCCATGGATTTGAAATCTTCCTATTGTGTTTGGCACCCCAGATTCAAAATCACCTATAATAAAAAAGTGGTTATGCATAATATATTTACAGGGGTTTGAATTTAATTACTAAATTAACTTTAATATCTCTAATTAGTGTACATATATAATGTTTGAGACAATGGTTGTAATAAGCCTGTTGAAATAGATACTTTGCCCAAAAATGATGAAATTCTAAGTCTCGGATGGACCACAAGCACAATATCACATTTGGGTGACTAACCAACGATTTTTTAACCGATGATTTACATGGACAATGTTTGGATGACACTAATTATCATATTAAAGTAATTACAGTGATACAATTGATAATCTAATTGTTTTGCGATATCATCAGTGGGCCATGTGCACGATAGATTGATAGTCTAGTGACATGCATGTATCTCTCAAAAGGAGATGTAATCCAAGCTATGACCTTAGATTTCAAACCCTAGGAGATTTGAAAGCCCTCAATTTGAAAGGCCCAATTACTTTATGGTGCCAAACATACCAAGGGATTTGAAATCCTCCGAGGCCCGAATCCATGGTGCAAAATGATCCCTCAATATTTTCATTGCTCTGCACTGAGCTCTACGCCCCATCCATTATTATGTTATATCAAGTTTACCTTGGAATCCAAAAATTATAACCATCTAAAAGTACTTAGGCCACACGGTAAATAAAAAATTGGGATGGGAAGCTAACTTATATAAGTCACGCGATAAATAAAAAGTTGGGATGAGACGCACACCTCCATAGCTTAGGAATGCCAAACCATTATGGCCACTTAAAAGTCACGGTAGTAAAAAAAAAATTCAAATGGGACATGCCATGTGAATTTAGAGGTTTTTAAGTATGGGGTGGCCCACCTCCAGCGCCTAGGAAGGCCAAACCATTAGGGCCACCTAAAAGTCGCAATAGTAAAAAAAATTCAAATGGGCTATGCCATGTGAATTTAGAGGTTTTTAAGTATGGGGTGGCCCACCTAAGTGTTGAATCAATGTTATTTTTGGTATCATGACCAAACAAGCTGTGATCTACCTGATGCATGGGATGGATTTCATTCACATTCAACTCATTTCCCATAACTACCTCACAGGTACACAAGAGTTTTACTCTTCCATATCCATGTTTTGAATTCTTCCTATCCAAAAACTCTTAAAAAAGAATATACATCAACAGTTCGCCTTTTAACATAAATTTCACAAACAAAAATAATTCTATTGCTAGGATAAGATCTTTCACACATGTTTCATCCAAGGTGAGTCCCATAACATGAACGGTTCAGATAATCAATCCATGGGCCCCACCTACACAAAAAACACTAAACTAGCATACAAACTCCCAGCCCTATCAGTTGCCTAATGGATGGAGTTAGGTTTACACCGAGTTTCATGGTGTATAGTTAGATATACACAAAATATGTGGTGTTACCACAGGTGGGCAGGCTATTTTAAGCTATCCTCTCTCTCTCTCTCTCTCTCTCTAAATACAAACACTTTAAAAATCCATCCAACCTTGTGCATTTTGAGAGCACTTTGTAGGCAAGGTGCTTTGAATGGGCCCCACCAAAGAAAGTTGATGAAATGGGGCTATAAAAGCACCACAACCCTTCATCAGTGCTTCTCAACACTCCAAAACACCACAGCTCCTTCCCTTCTCCCACCCTACTCACATACACACAACCACGGTGTATCGTCCTAAGGCAAATTCCAGAGAAGATGTGGCATCTGTTGGCTGCCATAAGGCAAAACATCCTCAAGCTTACGAAGAGGCGCGTCGTGGATGAGAGCACCTTCATCGATGGACCCGATCTGCCGGGTCGGGACCGGACCCGTGAGACAT
>JAJHSJ010002309.1:0-45432 GCA_021015155.1 Magnolia officinalis | reverse complement strand
ACGGTCAGACCGGTTATCGTATTCCACGGAGGCGGTTTTCCTGTGAAACTTCCTGCGCTGGAAACTTGGGTGGGGGACCAACGTGATGTTTTTGAGAAATCCACACCGTAAATCTGTTTTCTAAGAACATCTTAAGATTTGAGACCAAAATTGAGAAGGATCCAAGACTCAAGTGAGCCGCACTGGAAGAAAAGGTGGGTAAGAAATTTCCTACCGTTGAGGTAGAAAGTGATGTTTACATGCCATCCATACTGTTAATAACGTCATTCTTATTGGGATGAACAGAAAACGCAAATATTATCCTAATTCGAAACTTCTGTAACCCCACGAATATTTCAACTGTGTATGTTCAATACTCACATTTCAGGCTCACTTGAGTATTGGATACGGTTCATTGTTGTTCTCGTATCCAAAAAATATCTCATGAAACGGATGAACCGAGTGGGTTTCTCACAAACATCACGCTGGCCCCACCTAGGTTTCCAGCGCAGGAAGTTCCTGCGAAAAGCTTTCGCAGGAAATCCGCGTCCGTATTCCACGAGGTCCATTTCCGTAGCCTGCGTGACTATTATGAATTCATAGTCCTTCCGTTGGGTGACACGTGTGGGTAATAGAAACCGTTCAATTCACGGATAACTTTCAATGATGGTAAAGCCATCTCCATTAAAACACTTAGGAGCATTATGCATCAATCTGAGCTGTCCATTTGTGATGTCCGAAATGGATGGCCCGAGTATCAGAACAAAAAAAAAAAAAAAAAAAAAAAAAAACGCAGCTTTGCCAAGTCCGCACGCGTCGAGGAATCAACTAACACTGCTAGCATGGCTTGGATGTTGCACTGATTTTCCATGCCCACATAAGTGATGTCCATTGCTCTACCCGTAATTTTAGATTTATTTTACGACTGTTTCTTTTAAAGGCCCTGATCAGATGGCTATGGTCATATCATGGATATAAGATTTGAATCATTTGCCATTCATAGTGTGGGAAACTAGATGGACGGTCTTGATTGGTGATGACTCCACCGTTGGTGATGCAATTTGCCTGTGACACAACTCCATGCACGTGTCAAAGTGGGCGCCATTCAAGGGCCAATGTCGTAATTTTCACACAAAATCTCATCTTTCCACCTTGGCCGTCCATATGACATGATTAGATTTCCTACAGGTGAGGCTATAGAAATGCCCACGGTGAAAACTTCTCATGGCCTGTTTAAACACCCTCTTATTCGGTTATGTTTGCCTTGGATTCAGAATTTCCTATCATCCAAAAGTCGCTATGTATAATATATTTACAAGGTTTTGAATTTAATTATTAAATTAATTTTAATATCTCTAATTAGTGTAAGTATGTAATGTTTAACACAATGGTTGTAATGAGCCTGTTGAAAAATATATTTTGCCGAAAAATGATGAAATTTCAAGTTCAGAATGGACCACGAGCACATGATCACATCTAAGTGACTAACCAATGGTTTTTAACCGTTGATTTACACGGACAATGTTTGGACGGTGCGTATTATCCTATTAAAATAAATTTAGTGATGTAGTTGATAATTTAATTGTTTTGGAATATCATCAATGGGCTATGTTGTGCCTAATAGATTAAGAGCCTAGTGACACATATGTTACATCTGCAACCTTGATCAGGATTTTAGATGTAATTCAAGCTTCCACCTTGGTTACTTTATGAGGGGATTTGAAATCCCTGCATTTGAAACCCTTGGTTACTTTATGGTGCCAAACATACCAGTGGATTTGAAATCCCCTCCAATCCCTCCCAACTCATGGTGCCAAATGACCCCTTAGGGTATGTTTAGGAGTGTAGATTTGAAACTCCTTGAATTTGAAATCCTCTTATTGTGTTTGGCACCCTGGATTCAAAATATCTTATAATCCAAATAATAGTTATGCATAGTATATTTGTGGGGCTTGGGGCTTTGAATTTAATTACTAAATCAACTTTAATATCTCTAGTTTTAGATGTAATCCAAGCCCCCAAGTCCATGGTAGCAAATCACCCTCTAGGCCTTGTTTATTAATTTGAAATGCCCTATGTTAGAAATCCCTTGAATTTGAAATACCCTTGAGTTGGAATCCTTTGATTGTGTTTGATACCTTGGATTCAAAATCCCCATTAATCCAAAAGTAACTAGAATCCCCTTTAATCCAAAAGTAACTATTCATAATATTACTAAATCAACTTTAATATCTTTAATTAGTATATGTACATAATGTTTGACACAATGATTGTAATAAGCCCGTTGAAATATATACTTTAGCTGAAAATGATGAAATTCCAAGTCTTGGATGGGCCACAAGCATAAGATCACATCCGAACGACTAACCAACAATTTTAATAATCGGTTTATATAAACAATGTTTGGACTACATAGATTATCCTATTGAAGTAATTTTAGTGATGCAGTTGGTAACTTGATTGTTTTTGGATACCATCGGTGAGCTACATGCCCAATAGATTCATAGTCTAGTGATTACATATTACACATGCGACTCATGAGAAGAATTTAAGATATAATCTTAACTTCTACCTTGGATTTCAAATCATCTCTTTGAGAGGATTTGAAATATCCAATTACTTTATGGTGCCAAAGAAACAATGATTTTAAAATTTTCGGTTACTTTATGGTGCAAAACAGATAGGGGATTTGAAATCTCCTCGAATCCTCTTAGATCTCTTTAAATCCATGATGTCAAACAACCCCTTATGCCCGCTATCATGTTTATAACCCATCCAAACCTTTCATAATGTGATTTTAATTAGATGATGGGAAAATGCAGGTATTAGCCAGATTCAAAAATACTATTGGCTTAAAAAAGGCTATAATGTGGGCATTCAATTCCCATATATTTCTTATAATGTGGCCCACTGGCTTTGAAATTGTCTATTTTTTACCAATATACTAAAATGGGATTGGTGGAATTAGACGTGGGCATCGAACGACTCGATCCGTCTAACTTGATTTGCCCGACTCGTTCAGATCCGACTCGACTTGAACTGAATGGGTGAGTCGGTTCGAATCGAGTTGGCTTCGCCCAATCCGAACTTGAACCAAGTCGAGTTCGAGTTACCTAGTAACTCGACTCGACTCGACTCGAAACTTGATCCAGTTAAACTCGACTCGATCCAAAACCCGACTCTCTAACCCTACCCTGATCCGATCCCAAACTCTCTCTCTCTCTCTCTCTCTCTCTCTCTCTCTTCTCTCTCCTCTCTCCCTCATCCTCCTCTTTCAGGCCCCAACCCCACCACCATCACCTTCTCATCCTCCCTCCTTTCCCCTCCTCCTCTCTCTCCTCTCCACTCCCTCCCTCATCCTCCTTCTCTTCCAAACCCGGCAACCACCCACCACCATCACCATCCTCCTCTCTCTCTCTCTCTCTCTCTCCTCTCTCTCTCTCTCTCTCTCTCTCTCCTCTCTTTCTCTACACTCCCTCCCTCCCTCATCTCTCAATCCGACTTGGTGCCAACTTGACCCGACTCGGTACTTTTGACCGAATCGGACTCGGTCTGGATCAATCCAGGCCAGACCGAACTCGGATCGAGTCAGGCATGCTGGACTCGGTATCGAGTCAGATCGAGTTCGGGTCAGGCCTACTTCAAAACTAGATCGAGTCGAGTTAGCCCTAACTTGGTCCAACTCGACTCGATGCCCAGCTCCAGGTGGAATTGATCGATAGAGTGGATATAACACATGTATTGTTACGAGTAAATCTGATCCGACAAGTCAAGCTGATTACAGAGCTCGAAGATCAGAGGGAAGACCTCGAGAGGCTATGAAGGTTTAGTGTGGCCAAGTCCGCTACCGGTGAATCATGACTCCGAGCTATAATCCTTGTTCAATAATTCACGTTGGCGAAACAGCTGAGCTATGCGTACATCCGAGTCCAAGGCAAATTATTCGACTGACTCTGAATACTAGTACTCGGCCTTGGGTCTGGACAGGATGAGGCCGAGCCTGAGTGAGGACACTCCGAGTGCCGAGCCGGGAGACTAACCTAAATACGGACGTGACCGGATATCTCGCCCAGGGATACACGCCCTTCAGACACAATACGCTACACGACCCGAAGATTGTGGATAATATCTCCACGATTACAATAACCGCATGATTGAGTAAATCGTGCTGAGATTAATGGACGCGATCTTCTCTACCCACAGGTATAAATGCTAGGGGACCCCTTCACAATAGGTATGCAATATCTTTCACCCTCTCTCTACATTACACAACTTAGACCCAGATTCCCTAGCCTGACTTAGGTATCGGAGGGTCCCTTGTTTAAGCCAGGGTCTCCTTTGCTCACCTTTCTGTGCAGGACCAGGGTCCGTTCGAGGCTCGTAGCATTGAGTGGAGGGTGGTCCAGATTTTGACCTCAACATTTTTTGGCGCCGTCTGTGGGAAACGCAAACAAAAAGCTAGGAAGTTTTGCTGGAAATGGCGAGAGGAAAGAAAAAGGTGACAGCGATAGAGCCCGAACCTAGCGGATAACATTAGTCTTCTTCGCTAATACATATAGAATCAGCCCCAATAGGGCTATCCCAACGGACTCGGAACCGAGGAGGAAAGTACAAGGCATTACAAAATGAAGTCCAGAAGCTGAAGGACGAAATCAGCATAATGAAGGCACAATAAAACCAGCAACCACCTCTTAACACGATGAAAGTCACCCCAACACCCGAGGAATGACAGCAGCAAGTCGGTTCTCGAGTTAGGGGGTCTCAGGCACAATCCGCGCGAGCTCCTTACCTTATGCACAATGCAGTGTCCCAGAACCAGTCCACCCGAGTCCTAGAACCTGCTTGGGATGTGGAGCCATCCTGTCCGCAACTTCGGCTCTGACCCCCACTAACCTCCGCCATCAGCTTGAGAGCAGAAGACAGAATAGAGTGCTCGAGGTGACAGAGGCCCCCCAAGTGATAGTAGTTGAAAATCAGAATCCTTGGGAAACTCATATTAAGGAACTCCGCGACCAGTTCAACACATTTCAGAAGAATCAGCAATCTGCGTCTGTCCAGACCATAGTTAAGGCGATGATGGAAGAGATCGAACCTCCCTTTACCTTAGAAATCATGGACGAGGTGATGCCACAGAGGTTCAGGATGCCTCTGGTCATCCAATACTCCGGGTCTGGAGACCCGTTAGAACACGTGGAGTCCTACCGTTCGTGGATGCAGATTCAGTCGGCCACAGGCACAATGATGTGCAGAGCCTTCTCGATAACCCTCTCCGGGTCTGCTCGGAGTTGGTATTCGACAGCTTAACCCAAAGTCAATCGGCTCCTTCGCAGAGCTTAACAGATTGTTCCTTACCCAGTTCATCTCTGGTAAGAAGAGTCAGAAGCCGACTACCCATTTATTTACCCTCATACAGGGGAACAATGAGTTATTAAAAGACTTCATCACCAAGTTCAGCGGACTCAAAGAGGAAAATTTGTCTTCTCAATTGGGAAGAATCTACCGACTACTTTGGCTGAGTTCATCAGCCAAGCTCAGAAATACACCAATGCGAGGAGCTCTCTAACTCCCATAAGAATTTTCAAGTAGTCGAGCAGTTGTCCAAGGAAAAGAGACCAGTGAACGAAGAGCTTTAGTCATCCAGTAAGAAGTTAGACAATCGTGCCTCTTGCAATTGCCGACTGAGCAGGAGGCCCGAAAGTAAGTTTCGCTCCTACACTCCCCTTAACACATCCCTGAAGCAGATCCTGCTAGATATCAGGGGCCAGAAACTCCTGAACTGGCCGATTTGCATGAAGGCTGAGACAAATCAGTGAGACAAGCGTAAGTACTGCCGATTCCATCGTGACCACAGTCACAATACGAGCGACTGCGTAGATCTCAACGATGAGATCGAGATCCTCATTCGTAAGGGTCATCTGCGACAGTACACAAAGGAAGAGAAGTCAGCTCGGAGAGAAGAACAGCCAAGAAAAGCTGCGGAAGAACCTGCCGAGATCCGCACCATGTATGGAGGTTCATCTGGCAGAGGTGACTCGAATAGGGCTTGCAAAGCGTACTCACGGAGCTTGGACCTCGAGCATTATGTCCACCTGACCAAAAGGCCGAGGAAAGAACTCTAAGTAAACCCCTATAGTTTGACCTTCACAGAAGATGATGCGCACGTAATTTAGCATCCGCACGACGATGCCCTGATGGTAGCTATGATTATAGCTAACCACAGAGTTTACAACATCCTGGTCGACACCGGGAGCTCGGCCGATTTCATCTACTCTGAGGCGTTCGAGAGGATGGGTATCGACAGGTTACGCCTCCGACCTGTGAAGACCCCCCTGCACGGCTTTGCTTGGGATAAAATGATCTCTGAGGGAGCCATCTCCCTCCTATTGACAACAGGGGAAGGGCAGCATCAAGTCACGCTTCTGGTGGACTTTCTTGTTGTGAATGTGTCGTCGGTGCATAATGTAATTCTGGGCCAACCTTCCCTTAATGTGATGCAGGCGATCATGTCCACTTATCACCTTATGATGAAATTTCTTACCAAGGGAGGGGTCGGATACCTCCGAGGGGATCAGCTTGAAGCTCAGAGGTGTTACGTGATAGCTGTAAGAAAGGGTTCGGTGAAGCAGACCCTCACTGTTAACGTCCTCGACCCCAGAGCTCCCGTAGAAGACTCCTCCATGGAGGACTTGGTGACTGTCACACTCGAGGAAGCCTACCTGAGCAGAACGGTTCTGCTCAGATCGTCGCTGAATTTTGAGCATCGGTCTCAGATGCTGGCTTTCTTACAGCAACATAAAGATGTCTTTGCATAGTCACATGAAGATATGCCGAGGATTTCCTTCGATGTTATGGTCCACAGGCTAAATGTGGATCCGATCACAGGCCAGTGAAACAGAAGATGAGAGCGTTCGACGCCGAGAGGTACTCGGCCATAACAGATGAAGTGTCAAAACTTCTTAGCATCGGATTCTTCAAGGAGGTACATTATCCAAACTAGATCGCTAACGTGATCCTTGTGAAGAAAGCCAACGGGAAGTGGCGGGTCTGTGTAGACTATTCGGACCTGAATAAGGCATGCCCTAAAGACAACTTCCCTCTGCCTCGGATTGATCAGCTAGTGGATAGCACGGCAGGACACAAGCAACTCTCCTTCTTGGACGCTTACTCCGGGTATAACCAGATCGCCATGCATCCTCTAGATAGGCAGAAGACGACCTTCGTCACAGAGAAAGATCTCTATTGTTACCGGGTCATGCCCTTTAGCCTGAAGAACGCTGGAGCGACATATTAGAGGTTGGTGAACTAAATGTTTGTCAAGCAGATTGGTCGGACCATGGAAGTTTACATCGACGATATGCTGGTGAAGAGCGTCAAAGCGTCCGACCACATAACGGACCTCGAAGAGACCTTCTCAATCCTCTAAGAGTACTGTATGAAGCTGAATCCCGCCAAGTGTGCCTTCGGAGTCGGCTCAGGCAAGTTCCTCAGTTTTCAACTCAACCAGAGGGGCGTTGAGGCGAATCCCGAGAATATTAAGGCGCTACTCGATATGAGCTCGCATCGGACAACGAAGGAGACCCAATGCCCCATTGGTCGGGTAGCAGCGCTCAGTCAATTTATATCTCAAGCCACCGATAAGTGCCTCCCCTTCTTCTAGCAGTTCAAGGGTCACAAGAAGACCGAGTAGACCTCGGATTGTGAGCAAGCCTTCTGATGAGGGTCAAATATTGCATATCAGACCCCGATCATTACCAGATTTTACGTATATGATTATGCTTAATGGAGTATTTTAACTGTATTTTTGTTACAGGATGAAATCAGGAGCGTTGATTGAAAAATGATGTTAAAAGCGTGGATTTTACGCTCCGAAGACACCAGAGCAAGAGACGGACTCCAGAAAACCACGATCAACGGAGTTACACGCTGGGGATCCAAGGAAATCAAGCCGTTCACGTTAAAGAGGCCCGAAATTGGTCCAGAATGCAAGATCACATGTTTCCTGCCATCCGATCAGTTCAAAACTTCATACATAGGATGAGGGCCATAAATTAACCGTACATATTAAATTTCAACCTCTGGTTATCTCGGGAAGTGCCCCAACGGACAAATCAGCCCACAAACCATCGATTTTGGGCCCACCTACAATCTGGATATGCCTCAAATTTGGTCTCATCCCGTTTTATGAGGTGAGAAAACAGATGGTCGAATTAGATTTTCGATAACTATCAAGGTAGACCCTACATGAGTTGAGAGTGCACAATGCACAAGTGCACTCGGTGTGCACTGGACCGAACCAGCGGTCAAAAGCCGGTTTGACCGACTTCTTCCGCAAAAGGGCTCCGCAAACGCTGTTTGGAAACAGCGTTCGAACGCCGTTGTTTTCGGACGTGTTGTGGGCCCTATATAAAGTTTACACAAACAATCCAAACCGTCCATTGGCTTTCTAAGCCCCTCTTACCAACGCCTAGCTGATGGAATTTGAAAACATCCGGTGTTTAATTTTCTAGCCGTTCAAAAACGGAATGGACGGTGAAGCAGAAATTCAGGTGGACCTCATCAACGGAAAGAGAAACACAAGCATTCCCAACTGGAATTTCCTCCTCCACTCAATGGACGGAGTGGATTTCCCAAAATATCATCACAGTGGGCCCCACCATTTTCGCAGCGAAACTGTGTCCGCGTTGCGCGTCAGCGAAGGAACGGCCGCTGGCCGTTTTTGCAAAGAGCAGTGGGCCCCACCCGTCACCCGTATGACTGATCCAAGCCGTTCATCGTGTAGAGGGCCGCGAGCACTACAAACCCATGCTGATATTCCATTCCCACGCGTACACACGTGCATGATACAGAGGCCACAAAAGGGCTGCCCTGCAACGTTCAAAACTGATCTCTTCGTGTTTTCTTCTCTGGACCGCGTTAATGGACATTCAAAACCACCCATTCTTGACTGAAATTTCGTCCTGAATCCAATGGACGGGGTGGATTTTCTAGAAAACACTTCGGTGGGGCCCACTGATCATGGCTGCGAAAATTTCCATTCCATGTCCTGCTACAACTCTGCCACTGATCCAGCTTTCCAGCAACTATAAAAAAGGAGACTTGGACATGGGAAAAACATTCAGAAATAGGGAGGAGTTCCAGATCTACAGCAAGGGAGAGAAGAAAGAGAAGAGAGAGAAGAAAGAAGAGAGAGAAATTGGTTTGAGACTTCTTTTATGAATTTTTATTTTTTATTTAATCCATCTGTTTAATGGATTTTATGGGTAACTAATCTCTCAGCTAGGGCTGAGATGAAACCCCTAATTTGAACACCCATTGTTCTATGTTGATTTTACTTTAATTAGATTGATTTGTTTCTTTCCCTAGTGTGCTTAATTGTTTTAAATTCTATACTTCTCCATCTATGAACTTTGATCAGAGTCTATGGATGGATGTGGTTTGGATGCTTATTTAGGTGCTTGTATCTGATCATGAACAGGTTCCTGTAGAGGAAGAAACAGGGTGCTTTACTGAACTGCATATTCCATATGCCCGATTTGGACATGGGATATGTTCTTCATGGCATTGCTTAAAGGAATTAGACAATTTGTATGCCCGATTAAGGACACAGATTGTGCTTTCTCTAGATAAGTTAGATCAATCTAAATTAAGGTGAATTAACAGACAAACAAGGGTTATGATAATTAGGGGTGGATTCGAAAGTCCTAGTACTCTCTCTGATTGAATTTTCTTCCTTATTCTCAATAGTTATTTTCCATAAATTTATTGCTCCATTATTTGTTGAATTAGTTAAGGAGAATCACATATTTGAATTGTGACGACCAATCCTCGTGGGATTCGACCTCTATCTTACCGAGTTTATTACTACATCACAACCCTATACTTGGGGAGTGAACAAGTTTTTGGCGCCGTTGCCGGGGATTGTTTCGTTCCAAATTGAATTTAGGATTCTCTCTTATCATAATTCATAGCTTAGGATTTTACTAACTTAGAGTTCTTTTTTCTTTATTTTAGAAATTAACCTATTTCCTGTTTTGTAAGGTCCTGAGATAAACTTCTAATTTGGTAATCCCTTTCTAAATTCTTTACTTTTTCTAATTTTTTATTCTTTATTTTTAGAATTAGGTCTTTACTTTTTAGAAATTTTCTAATTTTAGAATTTCTTTTGAATTTTTTATTTTTTTGGATTTAGATTGTTCTCTTAAGTAACTTTCTAGTTTTAGAAATTTCTTTTTTCCTTTTTAGAAATTTACTTAGTTTTTTTATTTTTAGAAACTTTCTTTTTTTTAGAAATTAACCATTGCTTAGGATTTTTCTATCATTATTTTAGGAAACTTGATTTGTTTTTATTTCTATTTTCAGGAATTGTGGAAGAAAGCTACTAAGTGAGGAGGAGCTTCTTAAATCTTCTGACATCACATCTCCTTTTTCCGGGTTCTTTCTTCCCATTCTTATTTACATAGTTTTAACTTGTTTCTAGTTCTAGTTTTCTTTCTCTTAGGTTGTTACTTAGTTTATGCTAGGACGTAGATCTCTAGATAAAGATCTAGTACCTTTTGATCCTGAAATAGAAAGAACATTCCATAGAAGATTGAAAGACATCCCAGTTGAAATGGCAGAAGAGAATGGAACTAAAACTCTTAGAGATTATTCAGCTCCTGTCCAACTCAATGCGCCTTCATGCATAGTGTTGCCTACCACCACAGCAGCACACTTTGAACTCAAGACTGGGGTCATACAGTTGTTGCCTTCCTTTTATGGGTTAGACAAGGAGGACCCATATCATCATGTAAAAGAATTCCTAGACATTTGCTCCACCTTTAAATTCCAAAACTTCTCAGACGATTCGATCCGCCTACGCCTGTTTCCTTTTTCTTTGAAGGATAAGGCGAAAGCATGGTTGAATTCTCTAGAGGTTGGGTCTATCACTACATGGGACCAATTGTCTAGGAAATTCTTAAACAAGTTCTTCCCTGTTCACAAAACTAATGCTCTCCGTAGAGAAATCACTAATTTCACACAAAAAGAGGGAGAGTACTTTCATGAATGTTGGGAAAGATGGAAGGACTTGCTTCTTAAATGTCCACACCACGGTTTTGAGAAATGGCAACAAGTGCAATACTTTTATGACGGTCTGACACCCCAGAACCGTCGCATGGTTGATGCCACCAGTGGAGGGTCCTTCATGACCAAAAGCGATACCGAAGCGTGGAAATTCTTTGAAATCTTGTGTGAAAACTCCCAGCAATGGGACTATTCAGATAGAGGTGAAAGAAGTTCCCAACCACAAAAGAGAGGTGGCATATATGAGATAGGAGTCACGCCAGATCTCCATGCCAAGATTGATGGCCTGACAAAGAAGGTTGACGCTCTGATGTTGCATAATGGACCTCCACAAACAACTCAAGCCGAGGCTTGTGCCATATGTTCTAGTCCTGCCCATCCTACGCAATCTTGCCCATCTGGTACAGCATTTCCAGAATTCCTCTCTGAACAAGTTCATGCTTTGAATACCTTTCAGAAACCTGGGAATGATCCTTACTCGAACACATACAACCCAGGGTGGGCTAGGCATCCAAATTTTTCTTGGGCAAAGGGACCACAACAAGGAGGACCATCTGAAAATCCTCCTATGCAACCTCAGCAGTTTCCGCAATATCAACAACTGCCTGCACAATCAAGGAAACCATCTCTTGAGGATACACTCCATCTTTTTATGCAGAGTTCTCTCCAATTCCAAAAAGACACTCAACAAACCTTACTAGCCAACCAGCAAAGCTTATATGCAAATGTGCAATCCATTGCCAAGCTGGAAGTACAAATGGGTCAACTAGCTACCACATTGAGTGAGAGAGAGAAGGGCAAGTTCCCTGGCCAACCTGTGGCTAATCCAAAGGGACAGTATGAGATTGGTACTAATTCCAACCAAGGGCAATACCATGAGCAAGCCAAATCGATCATTACCCTTAGGTCAGGCAAACAGATTGACAACAAAATAGAGATACGTAGGGATGAATCAAATCAAGGTGAAGCAGAGAGACACACCAATGCATCCAAAGTCCAAAAACTCTCTGACTCTCCTAGAGCCGCTGACGTGCCACCTTACGTGCCCAAAGCACCTTTTCCTCAACGTCTGGCACCAATGAAGAAAAGAAACAACTTTGATGAAATCCTGGACGTGTTTAAAAAAGTGCAAGTCAACATCCCGTTGCTTGACGTTATCAAGCAAGTCCCTACTTACGTTAAGTTTCTTAAAGATTTATGCACTCAAAAGCGTAAGCAGAATGTTCATAAGAAAGTCTTCCTTACAGAGCAGCTCAACTCCATGATTCAACATAATACCCCTCCTAAATTTAGGGATCCAGGAGCTCCTACCATCTCTTGCGGCATAGGAAATCATAAAATCGGGAAGGCATTACTTGATTTAGGGGCGAGCGTCAATTTGTTACCATATTCGGTTTATGAGCAGCTAGGACTTGGTGAGTTGAAACCGACTAAAATAACATTACAACTAGCTGATAGATCTGTCAAGGTGCCCCGGGGTGTTATTGAAGATATACTAATCCAGGTTGACAAATTTTATTTTCCAGTGGATTTCATAGTTATAGATACTCAGCCTATCTAGAATCCTCATAGTCAGATCCCAGTCATTTTGGGTCGTCCATTTTTGGCCACATCTAATGCTATTATAAATTGCAGGAATGAAGTTATGAAGTTGTCATTTGGTAACATGAATATTAAACTCAATGTTTTTAATGCAGGACAACAACCCGCGGATTTGGACGACATATTCGAAGTGGACATGATCGAGAGTCTAGTGCAGGACTCCTTCCGTAAATCTTTTGAAGATCCACTTGAGACCTGCTTAGCACAACATGGCACAGATTTTGACATAGATAGTCCCATCCACGAAGTCAATGCACTGCTCGACTCTACTCCGATATTGGAGACTGAAAAATGGAGAGCGAAAGTGGAACCTCTTCATCCCTCTGAGACTCTTCCTGACAGCACAGTTTCTAACTCTGAGAAGGCAAAAGAGAACAGGTTGCTTAATGTTCTTCGAACATATAAGGCAGCAATTGAACGGAAGATAGCAGAATTACAAGGAGTATGCCCCACTGTATGTAAGGATCATGCTGTGGAAATGTCACGTAAAATACAAAGGAAGCATGATCCTAACATGGAAGAAGTTGTTCGAGCAGAAGTCCTTAAATTGTTTGATGATAGTGTCAATTACCTCATTTCAGATAGCACAGTTTATGGGAACTCGCATCACTTGTCTGGGATTGGTTAAACACAGTGTTGAGGTAAGTTCTTTGGCGGACCCTGGTCTTAAAGATTAATGAATTCATGGTCCGTTTTTGTCTGGCTGAAGACATTAAACTTAGCGCTCCTGGGAGGCAACCCAACATTTCATTCTATTTCTTTTTCACTGTTAGTTAGTTCAATGTTTGTGGGTAACATTACTGCAAACCCTCACGAGACTACAACTCGTCCACTAAGGGTAACCTAGGGGTTTAAAGGCTTGTTGCATACGCTAAATGCAATCGAGAGCACCTGCGAAAGTGGTATAGGTAGGATCTTTTATTTTACTGATTTCTCTCTTGTGCTGACCTACTTTTACGTTGATATTCTTGGGAAAGCCTCTTGATTCTTCATTCAGGTACTATCTTTCCCTCACTCCTCTTTTCTTCTCGCTGTCTCATCTACATCGCATGCTTATTTCTTTTACATTGAGGACAATGTAGATTTTAGGTTGGGGGTGGGAGATTAGGTTACCTAATCAATATTTTCTTGGTCTTGAGCAAAAATTGTGAAAATTTTTACAATTTTTCTGGAATTTCTATTGAATTCAAAGTGATTTTGAAGGATAGTTGGGATTTTGAAATTACAAGATTCAGAATGTGAGAAATTTATGACTCTTAGATTCGATTGTCTGGCAGATTTCACACTTAAGTTTGAATTGTTACTCCACGATTAGAAGTTGTAAACATTGATTGAGCCATGATTTCACATATCAGATCTCGTTTACACATTAAGTTTTCAGTTCGATATTAATTGATAACATGGTAATCACTAAGCATGAAAGGAACCAGCCTGAAAAACAAAATTTTTTAGCATCGGTCTATAAAGAAGAATTGAAAGAATAAGTCGCATAATCGTCATCATAGGTTTGCTCCCTATAGATGAAGATTCGATTCCTCATAGTTGACATGAGAAAAGATTTAGGCGACAAGTTTTCACCATAGGTTTGCTCCCTATAGGTGCAGATTTGATTCTCCTCCTTGGCGTACTATTCATAAAGAAAATAAAAAAAAATGGCAGAATGAAAGGTTAATCTGTAAGGCAAGTGTTGGTTCCAGTTTTGGGTGACATGAGCTCCGTTGTTAATTACCAATGATATCATGAAATAGACAATTGAATCTCTTAATGGTTGAAAGCTGAGATGACACTATACACTCATGAAACTCAATGTTTTAGAATTATTCTAATTCATGGTTTAATAGTTTGAACTTGTCTATGAAATTTACAGTGAACTTGATTCCAGGAGAAAATTCCACTCACCATGCATGAATCGTAGAATGATCACATCTCGACTATCTGTTCACAAGTCACTTGAGTTTACAGGAATTGTCTTTTATTTCTGAAATTATTTTTCGCATGTTTTGCTCGGGACTAGCAAAATGCTGGTTGGGGGTTGTGATGAGGGTCAAATATTGCATATCAGACCCCGATCATTACCAGATTTTACGTATATGATAATGCTTAATGGAGTATTTTAACTGTATTTTTGTTACAGGATGAAATCAGGAGCGTTGATTGAAAAATGATGTTCAAAGCATGGATTTTACGCTCCGAAGACACCAGAGCAAGAGACGGACTCCAGAAAACCACGATCAACGGAGTTACACGCTGGGGATCCAAGGAAATCAAGCCGTTCACGTTAAAGAGGCCCGAAATTGGTCCAGAATGCAAGATCACATGTTTCCTGCCATCCGATCAGTTCAAAACTTCATACATAGGATGAGGGCCATAAATTAACCATACATATTAAATTTCAACCTCTGGTTATCTCGGGAAGTGCCCCAACGGACAAATCAGCCCACAAACCATCGATTTTGGGCCCACCTACAATCTGGATATGCCTCAAATTTGGTCTCATCCCGTTTTATGAGGTGAGAAAACAGATGGTCGGATTAGATTTTCGATAACTATCAAGGTAGACCCCACATGAGTTGAGAGTGCACAATGCACAAGTGCAATAGGTGTGCACTGGACCGAACCAGCGGTCAAAAGCTGGTTTGATCGACTTCTTCCGCAAAAGGGCTCCGCAAACGCTGTTTGGAAACAGCGTTCGAACGTCGTTGTTTTCGGACGTGTTGTGGGCCCCATATAAAGTCTACACAAACAATCCAAACCGTCCATTGGCTTTCTAAGACCCCTCTTACCAACGCCTAGCTGATGGAATTTGAAAACATCTGGTGTTTAATTTTCTAGCCGTTCAAAAACGGAATGGACGGTGAAGCAGAAATTCAGGTGGACCTCATCAACGGAAAGAGAAACACATGCATTCCCAACCGGAATTTCCTCCTCCACTCAATGGACGGAGTGGATTTCCCAAAATATCATCACAGTGGGCCCCACCATTTTCGCAGCGAAACTGCGTCCGCGTTGCGCGTCAACGAAGGAACGGCCGCTGGCCGTTTTTGCGAAGAGCAGTGGGCCCCACCCGTCACCCGTACGACTGATCCAAGCCGTTCATCGTGTAGAGGGCCGCGAGCACTACAAACCCATGCTGATATTCCACTCCCATGCGTACACACGTGCATGATACAGAGGCCACAAAAGGGCTGCCCTGCAACGTTCAAAACTGATCTCTTCGTGTTTTCTTCTCTGGGCCGCGTTAATGGACGTTCAAAACCACCCATTCTTGACTGAAATTTCGTCCTGAATCCAATGGACGAGGTGGATTTTCTAGAAAACACTTCGGTGGGGCCCACTGATCATGGCTGCGAAAATTTCCATTCCATGTCCTGCTATAACTCTGCCACTGATCCAGCTTTCCAGCAACTATAAAAAAGGAGTCTTGGACATGGGAAAAATATTCAGAAACCAGGAGGAGTTCCAGATCTACAGCAAGGGAGAGAAGAAAGAGAAGAGAGAGAAGAAAGAAGAGAGAGAGAGAGAGAGAAATTGGTTTGAGACTTCTTTTATGAATTTTTATTTTTTATTTAATCCATCTGTTTAATGGATTTTATGGGTAACTAATCTCTCAGCTAGGGCTGAGATGAAACCCCTAATTTGAACACCCATTGTTCTATGTTGATTTTACTTTAATTAGATTGATTTGTTTCTTTCCCTAGTGTGCTTAATTGTTTTAAATTCTATACTTCTCCATCTATGAACTTTGATCAGAGTCTATGGATGGATGTGGTTTGGATGCTTATTTTAGGTGCTTGTATCTGATCATGAACAGGTTCCTGTAGATGAAGAAACAGGGTGCTTTACTGAACTGCATATTCCATATGCCCGATTTGGACATGGGATATGTTCTTCATGGCATTGCTTAAAGGAATTAGACAATTTGTATGCCCGATTAAGGACACAGATTGTGCTTTCTCTAGATAAGTTAGATCAATCTAAATTAAGGTGAATTAACAGACAAACAAGGGTTATGATAATTAGGGGTGGATTCGAAAGTCCTAGTGCTCTCTCTGATTGAATTTTCTTCCTTATTCTCAATAGTTATTTTCCATAAATTTATTGCTCCATTATTTGTTGAATTAGTTAAGGAGAATCACAGATTTGAATTGTGACGACCAGTCCTCGTGGGATTCGACCTCGATCTTACCGAGTTTATTACTACATCACAACCCTATACTTGGGGAGTGAACACCTTCCAACAGTTGAAACAATATCTGGGTTCACCTCCCCTATTATTCAAGTCGGAAGAGGGTGAACCCATATTCCTATATCTGCGGTCTCTGCCTCGGCCGTCAGTTCCATATTCATCAGGGAAGTGGGGGACAAGCAGCACCCTGTCTACTATGTAAGCAAGGCAATGGTACCCACCGAGACCAAGTACCCGAGTATGGAGAAGTTAGCACTTGGCTTGGTCTTCTCAGCCTAAAGGCTGCATCCATACTTCCAGGCACATACCATTGTTGTCTTGACTGACTTCCCCCTCAGGCAAGTCCTCTAAAAGCCCGAGGTCTCAGGTTAGCTGACTAAGCCGGCGATAGAACTCGGGGAGTTCAACATCCAATATCGTCTGAAGACCGCAATTAAGGGTAAGGCTGTGGCCGACTTCATAGCAGAGTTCACTACCTTGGACGCAGAGAGGCAGACATTGGCGCGGAGGTAGTTTCCGCAACCCCGCCAGTTCCCCCGCTTATCCAGGATGCAGAATCGGAGTAGAAATGGATACTATATGTGGACGGATCGTCCAACTCTAAGCGTGCCGGGGCAGGGATTATCCTGGTGGCACCTGATGCAACCTCCATTCAGTATGCAATCAGACTCGGCTTCAAAGCCTCCAACAATGAGGCAGAGTATGAGGCCTTGTTGGCCGGATTCAGACTGCCAGCCAATCTGGGGGTTCAATCTCTCGAGGTACGGTGTGACTCTCAACTCGTCGTAAACCACATCTCCATCGAGTATGAGGCCAACGAGGTAAGAATGGTGTCTTATCTGGTCGAGGCTAGGAAGCTAATAGAAAGGTTTTAGAGCTACATCATCACTCAAATTCTGAGGATGGAGAACTCTTGGGCTAACGCCCTTGCGAAGTTAACCTCGTTCACTGAAGGAAAGATTCCCCGGATCATCCCTGTGGAGTTTTTAGATAGTCTGATCATTGACCGGAATGATCAGGAGATGGTCAATCCAATGGAGACCACTCCGAGTTGGATGGATTCAATCAACAACTACCTCACATCTAGTGAGGCCCCCCAAGACAGATTAGAGGACCGACGCCTAAAGATCAGAGCTGCATGATACATAGTCTTGGATGGAGTCCTATACAAGAAGGGACATTCATAGCCCTACCTCAGATGCCTCCGACCCGATGAAGTAGACTACGTGATCCGAGAAATTCATGAGGGAATCTGCGAAAACTACTCCGGCCATCGCGCCTTAGCTCTGAAGATACTCCGTCAGGAGTACTTTTGGCCGACCATTTGGGAAGACTCCAAAAACTACGTTTAGAGATGTGACAAGTGTCAAAGGTTTGCTGTCGTACCGAGTTAGCCTGCGGAAGAGATGACCCCTATAAGCCGACCATAGCCATTTGCTCAGTGGGGAATCGACATCATTGGACCTCTGCCCATTGGGAAAGGACAGGTTAAGTTCGTTATCGTAGCGGTTGACTATTTCACCAAGTGGGTCGAGGCTGAACCGGTGGTAAATATTACAGAACAGAAGGTGATTGACTTCCTCTGGAAGAATATCATCTATCGATTTGGAATCCTGCGCACCATCGTCTCTGATAACGAGAAACAGTTTGATAACGACAGATTCCGAGGCATATGCAGGGGGCTCAGCCTCTCAAATGCATACTCTTCGCCTCGGTACCCACAGTCCAATGGATAGGTCAGAGCTATAAACAAGGTCATCAAGCACCATCTCAAGACTAAGTTAGAAAAATTGAAATGCAGCTGGGTAGAGGAGCTCCTATACGTCCTTTGGGCCTACAGGACTATAGCTCAGTCATCTACTGGGGAAACCCCATTTTGGCTATCTTACGGCTCGGAGGTGATTGTCCCAGTCGAGATCGGCCTCTTGACAACTCAGGTCAGAAGTTACCAGGAGGATCAGAATGTCGAGCAGATTGCAGCAAACCTCGACCTACTCGAGGAAGCCAGAGACGTCATCAGACTCCGAGTCGCCGCTCGACATCAACAGGTGGCGTGGTTCTGCAATTTCAGGGTCAAAACGAGGCGGTTCCGGCCAGGGGACCTGGTCCTCCACCCGTCTTCCAAAATACAGCAGAGCCAGGGGTTGGGACACTCAGACCAAACTCGGAAGGGCCTTATCGCGTGGTCAAGTCAACCAAGTCGGGCTCCTACCACTTGGAAGATCTCGAAGGGCGTCAACTCTCCCACTCCTGGAATGCCGACCACCTGAAGATCTACTATCCATGAGAATCTATTGGTCATCGGATGCTTTTAATAAATGTATAGCTCGGAGCTATTAGCCTTTTAAGGCTCTTTATGAAAGTCTCTTTCTGCATAGTCCACTTGTGCAGTCTATCTACAAATGAAAAGAGTTGCCTCTCATAAGTAGAGACAAGCTCAACGGACCGATCCCTTAAAGAATGGGTTGACTCGTTAATCCACGAAAATCTACAAATGGGTCCTCTCATGTGCAGAGAAAAAACCCGTAGGTGAACCGATCCCTTAAGGAAAGGGTCAGCTCATTATATGATATAAGATCTGCAAAAACAACTAAGGGTCGCGCGCCATTCGTGGGGGGTTCACCCCTCAAGGGGTCGGTCCTTAAATATCAACAAATCATCACGCAACAACCAACACATGTAACTACGCCCTTGACCGAAGGATAAAAGATTAACATAAAATTATCATCCATAGATAAAAAAAGGGGGGGGAGTATCTCATTCCCTTTGAATAGAGGGACCAGCCACTGAGCCAGGGGGCTGAGCGTCAGGAGCGACATTAGCAACAAGGGGGGGGGGGGGGTGCACGGGTTCCTTGGCTGTAACAGCACTAGCGTCCTTGGCCCCGTCCGCAGCAAGAGTGTCAAGGTTGATGTCTGGATAAAACTTTCGGACCTCGACAAGTGTAACGACCCGTAAATTTCCGTACATTGGCTCGAGTACCACCTCGACCAGAAATCAATTAGGATTAAATCCTTTAGAAATTTAACAAAGTTAACTAAGTACTAAACTCGGTTAGCAATGAAATCCGTTGGGATTGCTTTAAATACGATCTGCAAGACCCAAAACTTGCAGAATCAGTGACTCTAGGTTACCCTAAAGTTTAGAACCAAACTCATTTCCCGGCTGCTCTCGGGAATGAAACGAAACTTCATATTAGGTCTAGATCGAACCTCGGGAGTCCGATTAACACGAAGCTAAGGAAGTAGGACCGCCTCACTGGGCTTGACAATCATCTCAAAAATCAGCTCCGGTCGATGTCCCACGGCCATTCGTTTCGATCCGGAGCGAGGGTGTGTGAAAAACACTATTCCCATCCCAACATAAATATCAGGAATAGTGATCTGGCATCATTCGGTTGCGCGTCAGTATTAAGCAACCTGACCGTCAGAATCAGACCAAATTACACCCTCGGATTAAGAAAAATTTCAGGAACATTTACATGTACTTGGAATTTCTGATCGTGGGCCACTGACCGTTGAACTAAAAGTGGTCCGCCACGTGCGATATGGGAATCCGATCGAGTCGAAAACGTAATCCCACGTAGATCCATAGGTGGTGAGCTTAAGTCTGACGTTTGGCTCAAGGAGGGCTACCAGAACCTCTCTTTTGAGCTGAAAAAGTGGCGAATATCCTATATTAGCAGTAACCCTTGAACCTGAGTCTATTTTGGGAATATTTTTGGCTATAAAAGGGGCTTAGAACAGCCCCTCTCACAGCCATACGAATTTGGGAGAAAAACCCTAGAGAGAGAGAGAGAAAAGAGAGAGAATAGCTTGGAATTTGTGGGAGATCTTCCTCCTGCTGCTTTCATTCATCACACGGCCTACACCGCTCCATTCCAGGTGTTTTCCCGGCGGTATCCATCCCATTTGAAGGTAAGAAACCCTAACCCTAGGTCTGATTTGAGGTAGGATCGTTGTAGGTTATGTACAGGCTAACCGATTCCGCTCTTTAGGCTAGAAAACTCCCGTATACGGAAGCTCTACTACCCTTGCTGATTTGTTGGGATTCCTAGGGCAAAGGTGAGGACTTTAAGTGTATAAGTTACGTTTTTCAACGCTTTCAATGTCAGATAATGATAGATTCATGATCTGCATGTAAATGCACATGTACAAAGTGCTTTCCGTTTCCTGTTTCGATTAACGTTGTAGAATATGGAATTTCACATACTCTTGGTATACGTAGAAATACCGTATACGTATTTTTTTCGGGAAAATGTTTGACATGTTTATTTAATATATGATTATATAATATATGGATAAAATACTAGTTTGGTGAAAGGAATCGCCGAAATACATGCTCGTGTGTAAATGCCTAGTATGTTGAAATTGTGTATTCTAGAAATACCGCGTATGTGCAAATTTTGGAAATATAATTGTCATGATTATTTGTTGTATGAATACGGTATACGCAGATAAAATAACCGCTTGGCGATAGAATAGCCCTAATACGCGTTTTGCTAACATACGTCATGTATGTTGGAATAGCGTACTCTAAGTGTTTGTGTAAATGCTTATGTGTGCAAATGCGTGAGTGTTAGTGCCTTAGATAGGCGCTGATATGGGATTTCCGACTCCCTTAGAGACATGTAGGATCCCCTCCATGCGGTGGTTCACTATAACCACTCACTTGTGATGTGTATGTAATTGTATCCCTATATGTATAGTGCTTTACAACATGCTTTACAACATGCTTTACTTCATGTTTTATTTCATGCTTTATAACATGCCTGCTAACATGCTTGTATTGCTTGTTTATCATGCTTTACTCCACATGCTATTGATGAGAATTGTTCGAGTTTGGGACTATGTCTATAGTCCAAACATTCGGTACCAGACTTGCGGTTGTGGATGAGATTTATATCGCCACAAAGGATGTGTCTGGCGAACCCGAGTCGTACTTCGGTTGACGATAGTGGTTGGCCACACGGAGTGCTTTTGCGCTCCATATCGCTCAACTTGTGGTGCGCTCGAGCTAGTCAGGCTCGTCAAGTAAACCGGAATGTATATGTGTGTTCACCATGTTTGGTCGCTACTGCTTGAACCTAGGGTACCAAACTTACCAGTGGCGATCCCGTTTAACCATGGTACCTCGATCCGCTAAGTCGCATGAGCCGGGCATGGTGGTATGGGACACCGTGGTCGAGCTGTCGGCCTACGCTGGGGCCATGTGCCTCCCCGTAGTGACCATTGCGCAACCAAACTCATGAGCCGAATACGGTGGTATAGGACACTGTATTCGAGCTGTCGATACTTCGGCGAGAGCCGAGTACGGTGAGACCTGTGCTCGTGCTGATGGGCGACGAGTCCTCCATAGTATCATCGAGTGTACTCCAAGTATCTGTGATTGGCGACGAGTCTTTCACAGCAACTAGAGTATGAGTTGAGCCGAGTACGGCGAGACCTGTACTCGAGCTGACGGCTAGTGGTTGAGCCGAGTACGGTGAGACCTGTACTCGAGCTGACGGCCAGCAATTGAGCCGTATACGGTGAGATCTGTATCCGCGCTGACGGGTGACGAACCCTTTGCGATGCCTTCACTATGTTTCTCAAACCATAATATCGTATGAGATTAACTAGGATTGACGACCCTAGAATGGATCATGTTTGGGAATGATACAAGGGAGGTACCTTAGTTTCCCAATACTGCTGTCTGAAATGGACTAATAAAAACTTGGTAATCATGAGTATCATCGCACCGCATGTGCTTTGTAGATGTGGCGCACTGAGGGAGTAAGCATTCACGAACGTAAGATGATGTCGCTTGAGGGTGGTTTGGCAAGGGCATACAGCATCATGTTATTTCATTCTCGCATTTAACAAGAATAGTTAGAAATGTTTGATTTGTACTGCTTTATCATTACTGCTTGATTGAATTGATAACATGTTAACCTATGCTTTATTGTTCCACTGAGTTAGCTACTCACTCCCACGTTACGGGACAGTGTTTGCAACACCCACCAGACTCTGTCGTAGGTGTAGATGGCGCCTTGGTTCAGGAGCCGGAGCCTGACTTCGATGAGGATCAGGAGGAGTTCTCCTTTATGCAGTATTCTGACGGCTTTGCTTAGGCTGGCTGCATCGCGGGATTTTCAGGGCTTCTCTTGGGAGTTGTATTTTGATTTTTGACTTAGAAACAATACATGTATATTGGTACTCAGTTAGTACTCATACTCTGGAGTTCATAAAAATTTTGTTACTTTACATACTTTGAATATAAAATTTCAGTCTTCTGCTTGCCTTTATACAATTGAACTGGAGTATGAATTACTGTTTTGGTATAATCCCATTCATGTTTATTGCGCTAACTCAGACAACATTTAACCATCCTTGTGTATGTTGCATAAGTGATGCGTTGGAACTCGGGAGTTGAGTTCATACTCGACCCCCGAATTTCAGGGCGTTACAACAAGACAAGTGTCGAAGCCGGTGTGGTAGCCGAAGAGATACAATCTATCCAACTCCCTGGTCCTCTCCGATGACTCCTTGTATGCTTGCACTGCCGCAGCAGCTTGCAGGGCCGCCTGAGCCTCGAGCTCCCCTTGCAGCCTCTCCTGTTCCGCAGCCGCCGCGGCCTCGAGAACGTTTTGCTGCTGAGCCAACCCTTCAGCAGTTTTGTGCTTCTTTCTCCTAAGGTCTTCCTCCAGCTGCGTGTTCGCCGACTCCACTTCCATGACCAAGGACTCCAGGCGCGCGACAGCTTCCTGAAGGCGCACGATTTTGGGATCGGCCACGTCCTAGCGAACTTGACGTTGATTGACCTCGCCCTGGAGCACCAACTCTCTAGTTCGGCCCTCGTCAACATTCCTTCGCAACTCCTCTCACTCTGCATTCAAGGCCTCCAAAAGTTTCTCGAGCTCAACCCCCCGCGCCTCGAGCTCAACCTTCCACCCCTCAAGCTCGACTCTTTCTGCATTGAGCCGGTCCATCTTCTTCAGCCTCTCCTTCACTTCCACCATCATCGGCAGCGACTGATAATAGACCGCTGTGTAGTTGTTCATAAACTTGATGCAACTTCGGGAGAGGGTGTCAGCTATCCTCGATTCTGGCACATGCTTGGCCGTCCAAGGGTTCGGCAAAGCCATGTGATAACCAGGAGGCAAAGTCTCTGGAGGAGTGGGCTTGGAAGCTCTTCCAACCCCACTGGCTGCAAAAGCTTGGGCGGCCGCCTCGGGCGTGGTGGTGTATCCGACCAGGGCGTCGGTTCAGCCGACTAAGAGCTCAACCTCAGCAGTAGTTCAGCGGGCTTCGGATCGTGCTGGGACGTCAACATCAGGAGTCTCCCAAACCACCTCTCTCCCTATCCCGGGGGGACCCGCAAGGATCGAAGGTGGAACCTCGGGGGCTTGCTCCTCTGGAGTCGGCGTCGAGATGGTGATAGGCTCGACTCCGACGGGGACCTCGGGAACAGGGGTCGGGGCAGTAGCGGGTACAACATTGATTAGGGTTGTGGTAGGTACGGCTTCAGCTGAGGCCATGACAGGCACGACTTCGGCTGGGAAGGTCATGGCTGCAGCCGGAAAAGGTTTAGCCCCGGGAGTAGAGAAGGTCGTGGCTGCCGCCGAAACAGGCTCAGCCTCGGAAGTCTTTCTCTTCTTCGGCATTACTTTTATCCTCGGCTTGGATGAGAGGACAATGTCCATCGGAGGGCGCGATACAACCGGCCGCCTCCTCTTCGAGCCGCCTGTCTCCATTCCTGCCCAAAAAAAAAGGAAATCAGCCAAAGTAAAATCTATTGAATGTAAGCGAACAATCTTCAAGGACCCTTACCCCGCTTACTCAAAGCAAAGAGAGTAGGCTGGAGTCTGTAGAAACTTGACGACACCAGGTTCTCCACGTTGATGAGTTTGAACCAGACGCGTTGGTCCTCTGTGAGCAATCTGGCTCTGGCAACCTGCTGCTGTTGGAGAGGAGAGAGGTCTGGGGCCCCTTTCGGCTGAACTACAAGCAGAGGCAGAGATCGAGTTAAAACACAGAAGGACAAATCAAGTATACAGTGCGATGAGAAGAAGTGCCTGACCTGGGTTGGCAATCTTGGTGGGGACCCGAACCGGCAGTCTGTCCAACTCGGAGGCAGGGGCCTCCCATTCCCCCGAGGCCCAGAACCACTTCCCTTTTCAGTCCTTGTTGGAAGTAGGAAGTTGGGTTACCAAACCCGGAATGCATGAAAGCCTAGCCGAGAAGTAGTAACAGGCTGGCTCCGACCTGTCATACTTGGCCATGTACAAAAATGAGAACTCGTCCGGCGTCAGCCTCTGTCTCTTCACCCAATGCCAGAGAATAAAGGTGGAGACAAGGATCCTCTAGGCGTTCGGGACCAGCTGGCTCGACGCCACTGCCAGTCGTGCAGTCAGGTCGCGCATGAATGGATGTATGGGGAATTGAAGCCCGTACTAGAGGGCACTGGTGAAGATGACGATCTCCCCCTTGGCAGGAAGGCCCGCTTGGTTCATGGGGGCAAGGGCTCGGATGTACACCAAGTCAGGAATCTGATAGTCTACGTGGAGTTGGGTCATCTGGGACTCGACCATAATCAAGCCCCCAGGGACCAACGGCTACGGCCTGCCTCTCGACGGGCCTGCCTTCGACCGCCTCGCAGGATCTCTGAGAGCCCTCTTCGGCCTCTTGCTACGGCCTTTGGCCCTCCGACCTACGGTTCCCTGAGATGAGATGCCAAGTGGTATGGCCTTAAAAGGGCCCTCGAAGTTCCGGGCCCTGAGGCGGTGGTCTCTGGTCTAGAGTCAGAACCAGCTCCTCGGACCTATTCTACTTCATCAGAATTGCTCGACATTGTGTAAGGAAAAAATCTTAAGTGATGGAAGACTCACAGCGCTGTAGGCGATTTTCTCCGACAGAAATTTTTCCAACTCCGGCGGCTTCCTCCTAGTAGAATCCCTTCTCTGATCGTTGAAAACCCTTTATCCGGTGACGAAAATCCTTTTTCTGGTAGAGGGCAATTTGAAAGGAAAAAGTAAGGGAAATGGAAAGCGAGAGAGCGAGAAATACAAAAGAAGTGTATGAATGAGAACAGGAGGGGTTTATATAACCCCCCCATTACTCAACATCATAATTGCGGACAACTGTCCCCGAAGCTGAGGCGCCTCAGCGTTGACACCTAGGGACACGCGGAGAAAGACAATACGTCCGAGTCAGCGTTCCGAGGGCGGAGTTGTCTCAGCATTAAATGCTATTTATGGTGCAGGAGGCCTCTCGCCTCCCCATGGGCACGTGACACCGTCTCCTTCGCTCCGTCAATTGCAAATTGTAACCATTGCCACGCGTCCCTCGTCCAGAGGTTGAAGTCCGAAGGGTTGCGGCCGCCGCACAAGCACGTGTAACTCGAAGTACAGACATCACAGTAATTGCACTCCGATCATCCCAATCGACATTATAAGCAGAGATATGGAGGCGTCGTCTCGTTTTCCAGGCATTTACTCTCTAAGTTTGAGCTCGGACCAAGAGAGTAGGGGGCTTCTATTACGGGGAAATCTGATTCGACGAGACAAGCTGATTACAGAGCTCGAAGATCAGAGGGAAGACCTCGGGAGGCTATGAAGGTTTAGTGTGGCCAAGTCCGCTACTGGCAAATCATGACTCCGAGATATAATCCTTGTTCGATAATTCACGTTGGCGAAACAACCGAGCTATGCATACATTCGAGTCCGAGGCAAATTATTCGACTGACTCCGAATACTGGTACTCGGCCTCGGGTCTGGACAGGATGAGGCCGAGCCCGGGTGAGGATACTCCGAGTGCCGAGTTGGGAGACTAACCTAAATACGGATGTGACCGAAGATCTCGGACAAGGATACGCGCCATTAAGACACAATACGCTACACGACCCAAAGATTGCAGATAATATCTCCACGATTACAATATCCGCATGATTGAGTAAATCGTGCCGAGATTAACGGACGCGATCTTCTCTACCCACATGTATAAATGCCAAGGGACCCCTTCGCAACCGGTACGCAATATCTTGCACCCTTTCTCTACATTACGCGACTTAGACCCAGATTCCCTCGCTTGACTTAGGCATCAGAGGGCCCCTTCTTTAAGCCAGGGTCTCCTTTGCTCACCTTTCTGTGTAGGACCAGGGTTCGTTCGAGGCTCGTAGCATTAAGTGGAGGGTGGTCCAGATTTTGACCTCAACAGGTATCACGGTGGCCTAGAGCTCCTAGCAGGGGGATTTGGGAAATCTGATGATCTGACTTGTCCATGTTTTGTTTGTTATAAAGACTGATATCCGGACGAGGATTTCTTGCAAAGGCAAACGAGGTTCCTTCGTTGGGATGCCAGGTGGGACCACTGTGATTTTATTAGAAATCCACCCCGTCCATCCGTTTTTTGATGTTATTTCAGGATATGAGACCGAAAATGAGATGGATCCATAACTATAGTGAGCCACGGAAGGAAATAGTAGGGATTCAGTGACTACCGTTGGAACATTTTTATGGTGACAAAAGTTACCTATGAGGATATTTTATTATTTATTATTTATTTTTTTTATTTTTTTTTTGTGTTTTCACACCATCTCAGTGGGAGATAGCTTCTAAAGAGTTTGGATGGAATATAAACATTAAGGTGGAGCCTAAGAAAGTTTCAATGGTACGTAACTCTTTTCCGTTTTCCCTCTCCCGTGGTCCACTTTAATTTTGTATCTACTTTGTTTTTGGTGGCATATCGTAAAACTAACTATTAAGATGGATGGACGGAGTGGATTTCTAATAAACATTACGATGCCCCCCTAGCATCCCAGTGCAGAACTTCCTATGAAATAGTCGTCCATGATATATTATGCTGGGACGCAAGCGGGATCCAAGACTCAAGTGGGCCGCACTGAAGGAAAAGGTGGGTAGGTAAATTCCTGCCGTTCAGAACTCCTTGGGTCTTTGCATGACATCCATACCAATAATAACGTCATTACTACTGGGATTAACTGAAAACACAAATATTAGCTTGATTCAAAACATGAGGTCCCGTAAATATTTCAACTGTGGATGTTTAATCCTCGTGTTTTACGCCCACTTGAGTACTCGATACGGCTCATTTTTGGACTCATGTCCTAAAATAAGCTCGCAGAACGGATGGACGGGGTGGATTTGCCAAACATAACGGTGTGCCCCACCTAGGTTCCCAACGCAGGAGCTTCCTGCCAAAGGCTTTCTGCAGGAAAACCGCGTCACTTATGCCGACGCTTCACTGTTGCTTCTGTCATTTGATTTTTTTGAGTTGAATGAGAGCCACTGAAAATTTCTTTCAAATGTCCAAAATTCATATATAAATACTAATAATAAAACAGTCTCTTCAGTCTCATTTTCTGAAGGTGCTACCTACCTTACAGCATCCAGAACATGAACGGTTCAGATCACAGGACCATCCCAGCACGTGGGCCCAATTGAGAGACGAACGTTCTACCAACAATCACCTCCCAATGAATGCTTAATTTTGTCTTTACAGAAAAAGAGATGGTACTTGACCCAAATTATATGACCTGCCTTCAGTGGAAAACGCTCACATGGCAGTAACAGCTAATGTGGGGCCTACGTGATGTACTATTCAGATCCACATCGTCCACTGGGATTTCCCTTCGGTGTTACACCATGGAGACAAAAATCATCCTGAACGGAAATATAGGTGGACCACACCATAGGAAAGTTGGTAGGCGACACCAACCAATAAAACAATTTTGACTGCTTCTAGGAACTAACGTCTTGTGCATATTCCATCCAATCCATTAGTTACATGTGTAAAACAACTATGGAGGTAAAATTATAAATCATGACATTCTAACGTCTTGTGCATATTCCATCCAATCCATTAGTTAGATCTGTAAAACAACCATGGAGGTAAAATTATAAATCATGACATTCTAAAAGTTATATGGGCCACACTATTTGAATTTAGATGCTCTAGTCATGATTTTATATTGTCCCTATATTTTGTCCCATATGATTCTTGGATGAAACTCATCTTAAGAATCCACGGTTAAAATAAGAGGATGTGAACAATGGATGGAGTGGCAATGGATGGAGTGGATCAAATGTAAACATCATGTAGCACAACACAATTCCGGTATCGTTACCATGCGAGCGTACCCCTCCTTGGAGTGAATCAATCGGAAGCGGATTGGCTGGTGTACCACACACCAGCGCGAAGGCGAGCATTGACGCTCCTCCAGCTCCGAGTTATACCAACGGTTCAAAGGAAATCAAAGTTACATGGACCCAACGGTGATTTATTTATTATATCTACACCGTTCATCTATTTTTAGAGATTATATTAGAGTATTATGCAAAATATTAATAATATCCAAAGATCATTTGGACCACACCACAAATGGAAACGGAAATATTGATTTTCATCGTTAAACAACTCGTAGGGCCCACCATAACGTTTCCATAATGTTTACTTTCTATCCAATCTGTTCATAAGGTCACAAAAACTTTAATAAAGAGGAAAAATAATTTCATATTGATCCAAAACTTCTGTGACCACAAAAAGGGTTTCAATGGTAGACGTTCAATCTTCACTGCTTTTTGCACTGTGGTCCTTTTGATATTTAGATCTGTATTATTTTTATTTTCAAGCCTTAACACGAGCTTGCCAAATAGATGGACGGTTTGAATATAACACATACCTCATGATAAGACCTACGAATTTGCTGACGTCAATACAGCACCTATATAGATGGTGTGAGGTACACCAGCCAATCCGCTTCCGAATCAAGATGTCCTATCTCTGGCGGACTACGACTTCTCTCACAGTATTCCGCAGAGACTGCCTGTCTTTCATTTCTTTTATTGGTGGACGGAAGCGGATTGCGCCTCTAGGGATATCCCTGTTCACACGACTCTGTGGGGCCCACCATGATGTATGTATTTTAATCACGCCGTCCATCCATTTTTACAGATCATTTTAGGGCATGAGCCAAAAAATGAGTCAGGTAGAAATCTTAAGTGGACCACATCAAAGGAAACAGAAAGGATGGAACACTTTTACCGTTCAAAACTTCTTAGGGCCACAAAAGCTTTCGATCAAGCTGATACTTGTTTTTTCCCTTCATCCAGGTCTGTTTGACATTGTGAACGGGTTCGATGGAAAATACACATCATGGTGGTCTTAGGAATGTTTCAATGGGGGCGTCATTATCCTCACTGTCTGGTCCACTTGAGCTTGGAACTGCCTCATTTTTTCGTTCATGCCCTAAAATAAGCCGGAAAAAAAGGATGGACGGTGTGGATAAAACATATACATGATGGTGGCCCCACAAAGTCAGGTCAACAGCATAGGCAATCCGCTCCTTACTGGATCCTCCGTAGTGCACGATGCTTAATACGGAGGCACTCAGAACACGTGGCATGCTGAATTGTGGAACCAACGGTCGCTAAGTCACAATCTCGGATATAAGACTTTCTAAACAATCCTAGCCTCTGATTCCTGGACACTTTTTTTTTTTTTTTTTTTTTTGAAATATAACTATTGGATGTTTTTCATTTCAACCGTCCAATAAAATGTCCACTAATCAGATATTCAGATAGTCAAGCCAGCTTAATTTTTGGTTATTATACATCTAAACTTCTATCCGTAACTTTGGGCATTTCTAGTTGAACTAATTGTATGCAACGTAAAGCAATTTCTAAGTAAGTGCGTATCATCCATCACACTCTGCCGGAGTATAAAAGTTTTTTTTTTTTATTTTTATTATTTTTAAAATTCTTTTCTCACTAATGTCTCACAGGCCTAATCAGTAATCATCAACGGAAGCAAAAACCCCTTCTTTTACGGGACGCCGACTGTGCAGTGAGGAGCTCACCGCGCTGTACGTGATGTGCCTTCTCTGTGGGACCTACTGTGATGTATATGTTTTATCCACGCCGTTCATCCATTTTTACAGCTCATTTTAGCGCTCAACGTTGAAAATAAGGCAGATTCATTTCTCTGGTGAACCACACCACAGGAAAAAGGGGTGATTACACATTTAAAACTTCTTGAAGGCCATATAAGTTTTGGATCAAGCTTATATCTGTTTTTGTTTTTCTCCATCAAGGTATTTTTGACGTTATGAACAGGTTGGATGACAAATAAACATCAGTTTTGGCTTCAAGAAGGTTTCAACGGTGGACGTCATTATTCCTACGTTTTTTACGAATTGTGGTCCACTTAAGCCTTGAATATGCTTTAATTATAGGATGGTACTATTAAAAGATCTCAAAAAAGTATGGACGGTGTGGATAAAATACATACACCACGGTGAGCCCCACGGAGAGTCCACGCGTATAGCGTGGTGAGCTCCTCACTACATAAATGCACGTCCTCTTGTGCTCTTTTTACTCCTTTTTCAAATATCCACGTCTTGGATCCAACCAAGGAAAAGCCTCTCTCTTTATCTATCTCATTCGCTCCTCTCTCTCTCTCTCTCTGGCTCTCTCTGCGTCTTCTTCAGGTAGTCTCTCTCTCTCGTGCAGCTCTGTCGTTCTGTTCGGTCGTGCATGCAATTGTTTTCTTTTGTACTTCCTGGTTTCATTTCATTTCCTTTTTTTTTTTTTAAAATAAAAATAAAAATTGGGAGCGGCTTTTGAAACCCTGCATGATTGATTTTGCATACACGCATTTTCCATCTTTGGGCAATCACCTCGCATCCAGTGGGAATTCTTCCTACATTACTAGGGTGAAAATTCCTATGTGGGTCCATCTATGATGACACTGGCCATTAGATCGGACGGATCCACTGCGGAATTCGTGGGCGGCACAGCAACTATCCTGGTTGGATGTTCGAAATGAGGGCCTGCAAAATGGGTAGCAAGAATAGAAGGATTGTCTAGCTGTGCATTTTGTATGGCTTGTTTCGAATGGATGTGATTGTCCAATTGGGGTGATTTTGGGGCTGTGTGCGATCCATGTGAGGCAATGATCATGGGTGGTCGGAGCTGCTCGATTGAGGGACTGCGAAATGGACGGCGAGGGTGGAAATTTTTAACTGCCCATTTTGTAGGACTTGTTCGAACGGATGCAATCATCCAATAGGGGTGAGTTTGGGGCTATGCATGATCCATGGTGGGCCCACTTGGGCCCGGATACACAAGAAGAATTCATACCAGATCATTGCTCTGGGAACAGTACACTACTGTTTCTATACCCAAATGGAATGGGTATATAACTTTATATATAATTCCCCCTTAAATTTCTTTCCCGCGTCCTTTTGTAAGCAGCGGTCTTCTTTTTTATTTTTTGTGCTTATTGTAGAATTCCGATCTGGTTTGTCATCTTCCCGAAAACAGCAGATTTAATAGGTCAATTTTTCTAATTCATTTCGAGTTAGTTAGAATATATCTTTTTAGGGTTTTCTCTTTTGAGAAAGCATTAACTTCTTATTTGCATGTCCTCGTAATTTAGAGTTAATCTAAGTATTAATTATTAGGGGTGTGTTTGGATGCTCTATCAAATTGAATTCTGGGTCGCGTTTGGAAACTACCAAATTGTATTGCAAGTGTTAATTTAATCAAGTTGGGAATGGCCGAATAGCGGGTCTGGTTGAGGGTCAACCTGAGCTCAAAACCAACCTCAACAGCACCCAACCAGCAATGTGACCTGATTTGAATTCCAACCTGAGCTGCCCAATTCCAAACCCAACCTTAAGTGCTATATACTTGATCCAACCTGCAATGTGACCTGATCCGAATTCCCACCCGCGGTGCCGAATCCCAAACCCAACCATAAGTGCTATATACTCGACCCACCCCGATCCAAATACCTGTGATTATTCCCAACCCAATTTGCAGCCTTAGCTGCAATTATAGTGCTACTCGCTCTTTATGAATTCTAGAAAACACCATTTGTTTTGTTCGCATTTCATTTCAATGGGTGCAAATGGCCAGATTTTAATTACCGTAGAATTCACGTTGATGGTCTTTGCTCCAAATTGCAATCCTGTTAATTTCAAGCTGGACTTTGAAACACAACTGCAATTTGAGGGCTTCATCTTTCAAAAAAATAAAATAAAAATAAAAATTGAGGGTTTTTTCCCCATTATGAATAGCAGGAAACAGTATTAGCTTTTGTCATTTTTGATTGATCAAACTGCATCTCTGTGGTCCAATGAACTTGTGCATCCAACTGCAGCATGTATTTTGCAATCAGGATATTTTCTACTTAAATTGTTCAAAATTCGTAAAGAATCGTGTTTCATTTGGTTACAGGTGCGATCACATGCGGGCAGTATTATCTTCTTTTTTTTTTTTAGCGACAGTGGATATGTAATTGAGAGTTTTGTGGGCTAGTGGGTAAGCGAATTGGGTTGTGTTGACTTGGAAGATCTCTGTTTCATTTGCAAGCCAAACGGTGATGATTGTGCAAAAAAGGATGGGCCGGGCTTCACCTTTGTTTCTCATTCTTCTCGCACTTGGGTTCTTCTTCGCAACATATAACTTGCTGACCATGATAATCCACAACAGAGCCAGTGTTTCTGGGAGAGAAAGGATAAATGGTTTGGATGGGTCTTTATCGCTTGATCCTGTCATTAAGATGCCTAGAGATGTGAAGATATTAGAGAATAACAAGTTGCCTTTTCACGTCGCACTCACGGCGACTGATGCTCCTTATAGCAAATGGCAGTGCCGGATAATGTACTATTGGTATAAGAAGGTGAAGGATATGCCTGGTTCTGAGATGGGTGGGTTTACGAGGGTTCTACATTCAGGAGCGGCAGATGATCTGATGGATGAGATCCCGACTTTTGTTGTTGATCCTCTTCCGGCGGGTATGGATCGGGTGAGAATAATTGTTCCTGTGAAAGAAAATCTGATTCCTTTGGGTTTCCTGCTTTATTTTTTGTTTCCCAGGATTTCATCCTTTGGAACTGAATTATGAGTTTGTTTCCATTTTCGCATTGTCATTTTTAAGAAGCAATAGAAATTGTTCACCTGAGAAATGGATTTTTTTTTTTTTTTTTTTTTTTAAAATATATTTATATATATATATATATATTTTCGGATAGGGCCAACACATTTCTGTAATCCAGGCATTTCATCTGGTGGGCCCCAAGATGAATGGGATCATGCCACTAAATCTCCTTCATCAGATAGTCCTGGCCATGCGTATGGTATGGTGCATTTTGTCTCATTGAACTGTCCATTTGCTGGCCTCTGTCTGGCCAGTTGAGATCACTTCATTGAGGACATGTTTGCAGCATGGTTCAATGTTGTCCACCAGATGAAGGGTTTGAATCACTGGAAGATGGGGCACCTTACTTTTGTTGAACTGAACAAAAATGCCAGTTGGCTTGGCCAACATCGTATAAGATCTCATTTTACTGAAGGTTCATGATATGTATGTTTTGTTACTAAGCTGTAGCCATTAATTGTTCCACTTGTCATCTTTGACATATTTTCTATGAGAGAAATGTGAATAGGACTTGGTTCAAATGTGCCGATTTGGAACACTTGTCCTGTTCTAGCCAGGCCACACTTGTATCTCGAAACTGAATGTGTCCATTTCTTTGCTACATTTGTAGTGCACCTGATGAACGTCTCTCTGATCTTTTAGTTATGATACCTACACAATGGGGCCCACCTGAAGAGCATATTGGATCTTGTGCATTTGCCACATTATCACATGCAAGGTTTGAAGCATCGTCCGAAACTGGTACATATTGCCCGATACGTACCTCTATTGCCAATGAGTGATATGGCTGTATTGGCCTGAAATAAGCCCGAAACAGGGAGATACAGGGCTATATCGGTAGTGAACAATACGATACCCAATACACTGATTTAAAACCCTGATCAAATGTGAACCATGAACCTTGGGAACATACAGGGCTTTTGCTAAAAGAAAGGGTGCTTTCCTTTTGTTCTGATTAAACAAATGGAGAAATTGCTGGTATTTATGTTATTGTTACCGTTAAACTATCAAATTCTATTCTTCTGCTTTTTCCAGGGTTACATCGTCTTAAATAGACCATGGGCCTTTGTGCAATGGCTGGAAAGAGCAACAATTGAAGAAGAGTGAGTTTACTTACATTCATGTTGCTGGTATTTTCCTGCATTCTTTTCTTTTTCCTTTTTTTTTTTTTTTCAAGTGTATCTAAAAGCTTTTATGGTCAATGAATATTGCAGCTATATACTTATGGCGGAACCAGATCATATATTTGTTAATCCTCTGCCAAACCTAGCCCGTGGAGATTACCCAGCAGGGTTTCCGTTCTTCTATATTAAACCTGCTGAACATGAGAAAGTTGTAAGGAAATTTTACCCAGAAGAAAAGGGCCCTGTTACAAACATTGACCCCATTGGAAATTCTCCGGTCATTATCAAGAAGGTAGAGTTCCCTGTTGCTGATGTATCTCTTGAGAATCAGTTCCATTTGTTGGATGAAATGGTGTGTTGGTGTTTGTTAATAACTAGAATACATCTAGTGTTCATCTGAGGTTTGTTAAGTGCACATGTCTATGCAATAAAGTTCACGTACATGCCAAGAAAAAGGAAAAAAGAACACCTGGTCCACTCAGCATGTAGGCCCCCAATATTGGAAACAGGTGGATGGGTTTGAAAACTTCGCCATGTTTTTCAGTGTTATATTCGCTTTTCAAACTGTGCTTCTTGGACACGGGCATTAATATGGTTGTTCCATTCTAACAAAATGGATTAGATCTTAACCTATGTAATGCCATGCTAGCACGTGTGGTGTGTAAATGAGCTTTATTGCACATGCATGTGGGCTTAGCAAAGCTCTATTCATCTATTGTTGAGAAAACCTAGTATATTTCACTTCCTTCTGCGCATGTTATCATTGACTCGCTTTCATATATGCACTAAATGTGTAGATGAAGAGAATCATTTTTTATGGGCAAGAGATCAAAATCGATCATCAGTGTATCCTGCCATGAATGGCCATGTCCCAAAATTCATACTAATTGGACAGTCATAACCCTTGGGCTGGAGGATTTTTAGGAAAAAATGGACAGTCAAGGGATCTTTGGTTTACTTTTTCTGTAACCATCCTTTTTCTTTCCCTTGTAATGCGCAACTAGAATGCTTAGGGTTGTCAGGCTGATGAGATTTTTCGGGCATGGCCTGTCCACCATGGCTCTCCTGATGATTGGTTCGGATCCCCTAAACATTTGCCACATGTCCGGAAATAAGTCACTGATAAGTTAAGCAAAAGTGACAAATGCCACTATCTAGCACTCTAGGGGGCTGTTTGGATTTGGTCAAAGTTGTGTCCCAAGTAGTAGTCATGGAGGATTAGGGCAAAGTTGTGTCCCAACTAGTAGTCATGGACAGCTGTACGCGTCCATGGTTTGTCAACCCCCTTGTACATGGGAACCCTTAGACCATGGATTGGGTGTCTCTGGTGGAGAGGCGGAACTACTTGTCAATGATACTTAATAGTTTCAGTGCACACAATGATCATATTTATGTGGACATGCTTGACATGTTTTAATGTGCTACAGGTGCGACCATCCAAGCATCCCACATGTGCGTATGTGCCACCATTAATCTTCAAGCACTAAAAAGATGGCACAATTGTCAATGTGCGCATGTCAAATGTGCACATGCACATGCACATGTGTAAGTGTGTCATCAACTTTAATTTCCCCATGTGTTCCTCAATCTATCCAGTCCATGATCCAGGGTGTTTGAAAGACAAGGGACTGAACAACTGATTTGAAATAGTATGCCCAGGACTAGGCAGTCTTGACAACATGCAATGGATTATTAGTCACCATACAACTTTGCCCAAATACACACAGGCCCTCAGGCTTAAGGCTTCCATTTCATGGATTTCTGGATAGTATGTCTACCCGCTTACATGTTTGGTTATAATTAAGATTTGCCTTCATGATATACATTATTAACTTAATTACCTGTTTCAGTCCCAGCTGGAGAAAATCGCCCCTACATGGATGAATGTTTCAATGAGAATGAAAGATGACCCAGAGACTGATAAAGCTTTTGGATGGGTGCTAGAAATGTGAGGGGACCTTGTGGAAAACTTTGCTTCTTCTCCCTTTGTTATATTTCAATTGACGAGTACGGAGTAGCCATACATGTTACTGATTCATCTTTGCTGTCTCTTTGTCTCTTCCTTTTTGTGTTGAGCTAAGGTATGGATATGCTGTTGCATCCGCCTTGCATGGTGTGCAGCATATTCTTCGGAAAGATTTTATGTTACAGGTAAAGCAAGCTGCCCAAAAATGTTTATCATGGTTATGTAGTTCTCCATCTTTTTTTCTTCCCCATTTTAAGTGCATGAGATCTTTTGATGACATAGGTAGAATTTGGTTCTGAAGTCTCTAAGAACATTTTTTTTTTTTTTTTTATTTACACAGCCCCCTTGGGATTTGGAGATTGGAAAGAAGTTTATAATCCATTACACTTATGGTTGTGATTATAACTTAAAGGTATAATTGCACTGTCTCATCCCCTTGTGAATATGTTGTTGAGTTGTGCTACTGAAAGATTCTGCATTTTCATCTAAGATTGTGAACCGTTTGCATCCTCTTGCATTTATTGTGCATGCATCTGTAAGCTCTTCATTCATTTTTATAGATTTGTTGCCTTTTCAGGGTGAGCTTACATATGGGAAAATTGGGGAGTGGCGCTTCGACAAAAGATCATATCTTCGTGGTCCTCCACCAAAAAATCTTCCTTTGCCTCCTCCTGGAGTTCCTGAAAGTGTGGTATGTCAATGATTACATAATTGCTTACCTAAAAATACTGCATGTGAGACTTTGAAGGGCCCATCTCAAATCCAGTAACTCATAAATATTTTTAGGCAGAAGCAGGTCTCTATGTTGTACACATACTTATGTTATTTCAGTTGCACTCTACCTCTCAATTTACATGGCTATAAGAAGCATTACATAGTACCAACCTTTTATTAATTAAATGATTCAAGCTTGCTGAAATCTGAATTTATTTAGTTTATATCTTTATAGTATAGTTCCACTTCCTCAAAATTGTCACTTTCTTGATATTTATTTATTTATTATATAAAGAGCACTGCAGGTGTCTCATTTGTTATTATCTGTATTTCTGCTTATTTTTTGTGTTATTATTTCTTACTTGTCCACGTAACTAGATTGCCATCCACCAGCGTACAATAATCAGTGTAGCTCCAATCTCTATGTGACTCTGCCAAATCTTCAGTAGTATAAGCTTCAACATCTAAGTAACCATGCTTCAAATACAAAAGACCTCAAGGGGATTTTTTTTTTTCAAGTATGGCGGATACTATAAACAGCTTCTACACATGGTGTGCCGTAAAGGCCGTTACGGAGCCGTAAAGGCCGTTATGTAAAGGTAACGGTGGCAACCGTTACACGTTACGGGGTCGTAACGGCCGTAACAACTGTCATGGAAAAGAATGACCCGTAATCAGTGTTCAAAATATCGGTATCGCACCATGTATCGCACCATTGGGATACAGATACGTATCGGTTATCGCACGGGATATATCGTTTGTATCGCGTAATTTATCGCACTTTTCTAGGAAACATGGGGAAACATTGGTAAAATTGTTGAATTTTTCAATGAAACTTCAGGGATTATTAAAAAAGACCTTAATACATACTTTTAAATCATAAAATCTCAAAAAAAAAAGTGTACATAATAGATTTCCTTTATAAAGGGTCCTATTCTATGCACTGACTAACTGAACTAATGCAACTATATTCAAATTGAATGCATAACATTAATAAATGTATTAAAATATGTATGAAAACACAATTAATTCATTCAAAAGTTTAAAAAAGAAGTAGAAATTGTAAACATACCCATCAATGATGTGACTGGCTGATTTTTGGGGCATGATGGACGTTTAATCCTCACTGTTTCATGTCGTGCGGCCCACTTGATCTTAGGATCTGCCTAATTTTTGGTCTCATGCCCTAATATGCTCTGGAAAAATGGATGGACAGAGTGGATTTCTCACAAACATCATTGTGGGCCCCAGCATGAGCCCCATAGGACCATTTGTCTCTAACTAGGTCTTGGTGGGATGAGATGGCCTACTGACGCTGTAGCCAGTAGCTACTGGATTCATACCTGAGGGGCCCACTATAATATATACATTTTATCCACTTTGTCCATCTATTTTTCCAAATAATTTCAGACCATAACGCAAAATATGAGGCAGATTCAAATCCCATGTGGACCACACCTTTGGAAACATGGCCATATGAAGTTTTTAGTGATGCGTCATTGGGATTTGGATCTGCTTAATTTTTAGGATTTTTTTCCTATCGTGTGTGTGGTCCACGTAAGATTTGGATCTGCTTAATTTTTGGGACCACATCCTAATATGGGCAGGAGAAAAGGATAGACAACATATACATATATATATATATATATATATATATATATATATATATATATATATATATATATATATATATATATAATGCATCGGTAAGGTGGGCCCCACAGTAGAGGTAAAACCCCAGTAGTACCCAATCCGCAAGGACTTGCGGGTGACGTGGAACTAGCAATGTGGGTGAACTCTCATAGAGAGGGATAGTCTGTCAGGGGTTTGTGGGGCCCACTGTGATGTATATGTTTTATCCACGCCGTCCATTCATTTTAAAAGATAATTTTAGAGCATGAGCTAAAAAAGTAAGGAGATCTAATGCTCAAGTGGACTACACCATAGGAAGCAGTGAAGATTGAATGGCTACAGTTGAAAATGTCTCGGGGGCCACATAATTTTTGGATCAAACTAATATTTATGTTTTCTTTGCATCTTGGTCAATCAGACCTCATGAACAAATTGGATGGCAAATAAACATCAAGGTTGGCCCTAGGAAAGTTTTAACGGTGGGCATCATTGTCACCACGGCTTCCCGTGGCGTGGTCCACGTGAACCTTAGATCTGACTCATTTTTGGGCTCATGCCCTGAAATAACCTATCAAAATAGAAGGATGGTGTGGATAAAACACATACATCATGATGGGCCCTACAAAGCCTCTGACGAGACTACCCATCTACCTACGCCCCATAAAAAGTACGCTGAAGCCAGACTTGCTACCGAAGTGACGTCACCAAGTTTTGTGGGCCCCACCATGATGTATGTGTTGTATCTACACCGTCCATCCATTTAAAGAGATCATTTTAGGGCATGAGACAAAGAATGAGGCAGATCCAGAGCACTAGTGGACCTCACCACAAAAAATAGTGTGCAGAGTTACGCCCACAGTTGAAACCTTCCTGAGGTCCATGATAATGTTTATTTGAGATCCAGCCTTTTCATAAGTTAACACAGCCATGAAATAAGGGAAAAAACAAATATAAGCTTAATCGGAAACTTTTGTAGCCCTTAGATGTTTTTAATGGTGGGCGTCGCTCTCCCCACTGTTTTCTGTGGTGGGGTCTACTGTAGCCTTGGATCTGAATCATTCTTTGTATCATACCTTAAAATGATCTCTCCAAATGTATGGACGGTATGGATACAATGCATACATCATGGTGGGGCCCACATAACTTGGTGATGTCACTTTAGTAGCGAATCTTGCTACTCAAACTTGTCAGTGCTAATCCGGTTCCGTAAAAATGGCATTTGAAGCCTATTTTTTCCGAAACCATAGAGGGACTAGAACCCCGAAACCCGAAAATCTCTCCTTTTCTCTCAAAATCACTCCAAATTTCCAGAGTTTTCATATTATTTGGCGTAGTCGAAGGGAATCGAAGATTTTTTTTTTTTTTTTTTCGCTCTTTCTACGAACGACGCACCACTTCAATCGATTGGCCCCACCAACTGCAACTTCTGATTAGGCAATCTTTTTACAGGTACCGAAATGCACTCTTTTAAAAGTTTTTCCCCTATATATATATATATTGATTTTCTGGGGCTGTCCCGATTTTATTTTATTTTATTTTTCTGATTTTTCCGACATTCCCAACCCTTTAATTGTGAAGAAAATGTTAAAATCCCCGATAAAAAACGGTAGAAGTGACAATATCTGTCGATATCGCGCGATATTTTGCAATATATCTCACGATACACAAGATTCTTTGAATTTTTTGTATTTCAAGGGCCTTCCGAAGGGTTTCGTATCGCTTGCCATCAATACCGATAATATCGATGTTGCGAACACTGCCCGTAATTGCCATTAATAGCACGCTACATCCCCTATAAAGGCCATAATAGCCCTGTAATGGTCTATTACGAGACATATACAAGTTTTTCATACTTTTTAATCAACATTACGGGACAGATATAGGTTTTTCAGGGGTTATTTCAATAAATAAAAAAAAAATAAAAAAGAGAAACCATAACGGCCGTTATGGGGCCGTAACAGTCGTTATGCCCCATATCGTAAAAGTAACGGTGGTGGCCGTTACGGAATACCTTGCTTCTACATGACCTGGACATGGAGCATGCATTAACTAACAACATTAACAGCACATGCGATGTCCAAGTAATGGTCAAATAGATGATCTTTCCAACCAGTGCCAATACACCCCAACATCTGGTAACAGGTCCATACTGTCTAACTAAAGTTTGTGATCCTCATGGTATTCAGAATCAATAAAGGAAATGGTCACTCCCATTACGTGATAGGCGGTGAATGGTGAATCAGCTTGTTATGAAATAATGAGCCATATTGGCCCGTATTAGCCCCATAATGGTGCGTATTGGCACCATTACGGGGTTGATCTGGTCGTTACTTGCCGATACGGTCATAAAGGGCCCATTTTGAAAAGAAATTATTTTCAACCTCTCTCTCTCTCTCTCTCTCTCTCTCTCTCTCTCTCATTTCTTTCTTCACTTCAACCATGAAGGAAGCTTGGAAACTAATTTTAAACTAGATCTCTAAGATTATTTTAAGTAACAAAACACATTTTTTTTTTTTTTGAAAGATAAGTTGATTTTATTAAAAGGCTAAAGGCCAAAAGGAGAGAAACAAAAGCAACAATACAAAGTAAAATACAATAGCCTCGTGGCACTCAAATCCCCCAAAAACCCTTAGACAACCAATCTCTTAAGAAAGCATTTACCATGTTGATAATCCCAGAAGATGTGTTGCCTTTATTTCTGAAGCAACGATCCTTCCATTCCTTCCAAATACTCTAAAGGACAACTAACAACGATAGACCCCATTTAGATTTTTGTTTATTTTCCGACCTCAATTCATCAGCAAAATAACTCGTCGATTGAGGCCGGCATAACCCAGTTAGTGTTGAACATCTGAAAAACTCTGCTTCGAACTTCCTCGGAGAGTAGTGCATGAAAACATGATCCAGACTCAGCATCCTCGTGGCAAAGCAAGTAAATGTTGGGAAGGATCATTGACCTTTTACATAGGTTGTCAATGGTTCCTACTAGCTAACCGTGCAAAAGCAACCACTTTCGGGGGAACACCCATGGACCAAACTGGCAAGGTATGACAAACATACAGTTGGTTAGAAGGGCAGGAAATCCTGAAATATAGGGATTTCACTGAAAAATTCCCTCAGGGATGATGCTTCCAAATCACAGAATCCACCACCCTTGAGATAGGTCTAAACCCCTACAAGCAGGAAGGGAGGGAAACTAGCTGATTGACCTCCTCATCCAGAAGGTTATGTTGGCAAGGGGGAAGCCACACTTCCCTTTCTCCTGAACCGTAAAAGCAGTCTGCAACAGAGATATTCGGAGCTGAATAGATGGTCGCAAGGGATGGAAGGTTCTCATTGAGAGTGACCTCATCACGTCAAGAATCCTCCCAAAATTTGATACGAGTTCCATCCCTAAGGGCAAACACCAAACCTTCGAAGACATGCAGGGCTACCTTGGTGATAGCTAGAGCTGGGCATGTCGGACTTGATCCGGTGGATTTGACCCGATTTGCACCGAATCGACGGCCTGGATCGGTCAGGTTCAAGCTGGATCAGGCAGATCCGACCGTTAATCGGATCGGGTTCGGGTCAATATCAATTCGGACCGGATGTATTATAACTAATAATTTACTATTTTACCCCTCACCTATATATATATATATATACCCTTTTTAAAGTTTTTACCCTACACGTTCCTCTCTACCCGCACGGCCGCACCCGAACGCGCAGAACCCTAAATCCCCCAAAACCCTCCCTAACCTAAAGTTTTTAAAGTTTTTATCACTGCTCTTGCAGAACTCCGTTTCCTGCTGTGGTAGCTAGCTATCGTATCCTATTTCATTGTGGACTGAAACACTGAGCATGCATAAAATGGAATCAGTTGCATTGATGATTTCATCTAGGTTTTCTATTTTAGTTCAAGATTGCTCTCTGCTAGTTGTCTGTAACTACGGACAAGGAGAGAAACATTGCTCATGCTTGCAAAGCCATTGAAGAAGCGGCTGAAAAGGGTGCTCAATTGGTTGTCTTGCCTGTCAGTTAAACTCATCAGATATTTGTGGTGTTTCGAATCATGTTTCTTATTTTTCATGGAATTCTTTATTTCTCTGATGAATGATGAGATATTTTGCATATGAAATTGAGGAGTTGTTGAAATACTGAAACATGAATGGACCGATCTGAACCTGGCCCAATCCGATCTGACTCGGTTTTCCTGACCGAGTCGGACTCGGATCGGTTTAGGCCAGCTTGGGTTAGGATTGGCTCGAGTCAGATGACCCGGACTCGGTCCCGGATCAGACCGAGTTCGGGTCAGGCCATGCAGAACTCGGACCGAGTCGAGTTGGACTCAATCCGATCCGACTCGGTCCGATGCCCAGCTCTAGCGATAGCCTTCCATAAATGAGACACATGGTATAGGGATGATTCCTCAATCCACCCCCCCATAGTAGTCGAGCCATATTTAGCAGCTATGGTAGACCTCCAGAGATTGTCCTCTTCCCTCCCAAACCTCCAAATCAATTTACCCACCAGGGCTAAATTGACTTCATCCAGCCTCTTGATCTCTGCCCCTTCGGCAAAATAGGGAGAGCAAACCTCCTTTCAATTAAGAAAATGGAATTTACCGAAAAACTCACCACTACGCCATAGGAAATCCCTCCTAAGCTTGTCTATTCTATCGATGACAGACTTAGGCACTGAAACAGGGACATAAAATATAGGGGGAGGTTAGACAAAAATATGCTTTAATGAGGGTGATTCTCCCTCCTAGGGAAAGAAACTTACTATTCCAGGGGGAGACCTTTCTCTCCATCCTTTCAATGACTATGTCCCAAAGATGCTTCGTAGGCTTCCCAATACAAAGAGGGAGACCCAAGTAGAATTAGGGAAAGGAACCTACACAACACCCAAGTAGAGAAGCCAATCTATCCGATTCGGAGGAAGATAGGTTGACACCCAAAATCTCAAATTTAGCCAAGTTAACCTTTAGCCAAGGCACCAACTCAAACAAGTAGATGGTCTTACTCCGATTGTCAACCATAGAGTCTTCAGCTTCACAAAAAAATAGCGTCATTGGCAAATTGCAGGTCAGTGACTTTCTGTTGGAAATTGGGAATCGAGAAGCCTTGAAACAAATCCACTGTTTGGCCCCTAACCAGAAACTGACTTGGAGCCTCAGAGAAAACAAAAAAGAGGAGAAAAGAGAGGGGACCCCTTGCTGGATGTTATCATCCGGCCCCCCATGTAGAGCCAAATCCCAAGCGAGCCAACATGCGATCAAGAAAATTTCAATCAACGTGATCATATGCTTTCTGTAGATCTAACTTTCATAGAATTCCCTTCCTACTAGACTGATAACAGCAGCTCACAAACTTGTGAGCGAGCAAAGCACTATCAAGGATCTGTCACCCCAAGGTAAGTGCACTTTGATAAGGATATATGACTTTACCGAGCACAACCTGAGCCTATGATTTAGCAGTTTCGCTAAGATTTTGTGTAAGTTGCCAATCAGGTTGATTAGCCGGAAATCTCTTAAAGAAACATCTCCTTCCAACTTAGGAATCAGGACTAGGAAAGAGTAGCCCAATTTTGGCAGCATACACTCAGATTCCAAAATTTTAGCAATAAAACCAAATAAATCCGATTTGACCGTCTCCTAGAATATTTAAAAAGGTTAATGGGAAGCCATCAAGGCTAGGAGCCCTGCCTCAATGCAAAGTGTAAAAACAGCCTCCTTGATCTCTTCCTTTGAAGGTTTTTTTTTTTTTTTTTTTTTTTTTTTTTTTTTTTTTTTTTTTTTTTTTAAATTTAAAAGAACCACAACCTTCTCCGAAGAGAGACAGTCAAAGGCTAGATTGCCAAGGGATGGCCTTGACCAGTCTCCCTCGGACAACAACTTAGAGAAGTAATCAACGACAACTTCAGAAATAGAGGGCATGTCTTCCAGTCTGATTCATCCACCAACAGAGAAATATAACTCACCAGGGCTTGGGCATTGTCTATTCCATGAAAATACTTAACATTTTTGTCTCCCTCTTTAAGGTAGGTAGCCCGTGAGCATTGGCGCCATTGGATTTCCTATCTTGGTGTAAATCATCACTTATTTTTTCATTTTTTCCATCTTCTTTTTGTTGAATTATATGCAACAAGGCCAAAGTCACCAAACCATGCTTGATTTGTGTTTGATTAGGGGGGCCTATTTGGTCAACTTTCAGTAGGTCAAGTTAACATTGCCCAAAAAAA
>JAJHSJ010002411.1:0-45416 GCA_021015155.1 Magnolia officinalis | reverse complement strand
CAAACAGGTTTCTAAGAGGTATTATTAATCAATTCCTTACTTCCACAACCGCAATAATCCCACATTGTTTTGATGAAATATTCAGTTTCCTCAAATGTATTTGGTTGGCTGTTTGATGGTTTTATATTCATTCAATTTCTTAGATGTCTTTTGGTAGTTTATTTGCTTGAATCCTTTCCCCTACTCCTAAGGTTGAAACCTTGCAACTTGCAAGAACTTGGTGGTCATCTTCAGTTTCAGCACGTGGTGCATGTGCCACGCAATCAAGCGGCTCTTCTGTGGGATGGGGGTCCATTCGACCGTCTACGAGCTGACGTCACGGACCGTGTCATGGCCTCTCAGATCAACGACACCTTGGTCCCAAAGCTCAAGAAATTAAGCTGGTGCTCTTTGGCTCAAGTGGCATGATAGTAAAAACCAACAAACCAAAAGGGTAGGAGAGTCTTTGTGATAGACAAAAAGGAAGGTTTCCTCCGTTTTGGATTACAGGAATGGGGTATTTTCGGTATTACGATGAATATTTTTATATGAGTATTTCTTCTTCTTTCATTTTGAGAATTATACGACTGTGGACCCTACCTTTTATCCAGCGATTTTTATGAAGCAATGCAGACTTAACATACGAACTTAGACCTACTCCTACGGACAGTGAATTTGCAGCAAAATGAATGGAAGCGGATTGGCTGGTCTACCACACAACAAGTTCTGTGGGTCTAATCATAAGGTATGTGTAATATCTAAACCGTCCATCCATTTGGCGAGCTCGTCTTAATGCTTGGGACGAAAAGTAAGAGAGATCTAACTATCAAGTGGACCACATTGAAAATAAAAGTGGGGGATTGAGCGTCTACCATTGAAACCCTTTTAGGGTCATAGAAGTTTTGGATCAATATGAAATTTGTTTTTCCTCTTCATCCAGGTCTTTTGGACCTATGAATATATTGGATGGAAAATAAACGTTATGGTGGGCCCTAGGAATATTTTAACGGTGAAAATCATTATCCCCACTGCTACTTTTTGGTGTGGTCCAATTATCTTTAGATATGATTCATTTTTGGATAATGCTCTAAAATGATGTTGAAAAATGGATTAACGGTGTGGATATGATAAATACATCACTGTGGGGCCATGTAACTTTGATCTCCTTTGAACCGTTCGTACAACTTGGAGGTCGAAGACTGGAGCGCGAAACGGATTGGCTACTCCCCCTGACACCGCCAATGGCTAGTGGTCGGTGCTCTGTGGGGCCCACCAAGATGTATGTGTTTCATCCATTCCGTCATCAATTTTTACAGATCATTTTACTGTAAGAGACCAAAAATAAGTATATATCCCAATCTCAATTGGACCACATTGCAGGAAACAGTGTTGAATGACGTCGACCATTAAAAACATTTTGGGGGCCATAAAAGTTTTGGATCAAGCTGATTTTTGTTTTTTCCCTTCATTTGGGTCTGTATGACCTAATCAAAATATTGGATGTCAAATAAACAGTACAGTGGGCCTTAGGAGGATTTTAATGGTGGATATCCAATCACTATTGTTTTCATGTGGTGTGGTCCGCCTGAGATTTATATACATCTCATTTTTGGGATCAAGCGCTACAATGATCTTTAAAAATGGATGAACGGAATGGATGAAACACATACATCTTTGTGGGGCCCACAGAGCATCGACCACCAGCCACGGGGCTGGTGTCAGAGGGAGTAGCCAATCCGTTTCTCCAGTCTTCGCACTATAAGTACCTATACTAGCTATATAGCTAGTGCGTGGTATACCAGCCAATCCGCTGACAGCCATTTCGGTGGTGTGTAGCACACCAGCCAGTCGGCTCCCCGGCTTATATAATGCATTCCACAATTTCGTTTTCGTTTTCTGCAATTCCTTTCTCTCTTTTTTTTTTTCCTCAAATTCCTATCTAGAGGGAGGAATGGAAGTGGTAGGAAACAACATCGCTGGAGGAGACGGACGAATGGAAGTAGCGTCAGGAAACAACGTCGCTGGAGGAGACGGAGGAATGGAAGTAGCGGCAGGAAATAATGTCACCGAAGGAGACGGAGGAATAGAAGTAGGGGCAGGAAATAACGTCCTCGGATGAGATGAAGAAATGGAAGTAGTGGCAGGAAACAACGTCGCCGGAGAAGACGGAGGAATGGAAGTAACGGCAAACAACGTCGCCAGAGGAGATGGAGGAATGGAAGTAGCAGCAAACAACGTCGCCAGAGGAGTAAACGGAGGAATAGAAGAAGAAGCAGTCGTCGCCGGAGGACCAGCAGTCGTCGTAGGAGGACCACTAGCAAACGTCGTCGCCGGAGGAGGACCACCAAACGGCACCGGAGGTGTGCTGGGACGAGCAAACCGGTTTCTGAGAGGTATTATTAATCAATTCCTTACTTCCACAACCGCAATAATCCCACATTGTTTTGATGAAAAATTCAGTTTCCTCAAAGTATTTGGTTGGCTGTCTGATGGTTTTATATTCATTCAGTTTCTTAGATGTCTTTTGGTAGTTTATTTGCTTGAATCCTTTCCCCTACTCCTAAGGTTGAAACCTTGCAACTTGCAAGAACTTGGTGGTCATCTTCAGTTTCAGCACGTGCTGCATATGCCACGCAATCAAGCGGTTCTTCTGCGGGATGGTGGTCCATTCGACCGTCTACGAGCTCGCGTCACGGACCGTGTCATGGCCTCTCAGATCAACGGCACCTTGGTCCCAAAGCTCAAGAAATTAAGCTGGTGCTCTTTGGCTCAAGTGGCATGATAGTAAAAACCAACAAACCAAAAGGGTAGGAGAGTCTTTGTGATAGACAAAAAGGAAGGTTTCCTCCGTTTTGGATTACAGGAATGGGCAATTTTCGGTATTACGATGAATATTTTTATATGAGTATTTCTTCTTCTTTCATTTTGAGAATTATACGACTGTGGACCCCACATTTTATCCAACGATTTTTATGAAGCAATGCAGACTTAACATACGAACTTAGACCTGCTCCTACGGACAGCGAATTTGCAGCAAAATGAATGGAAGCGGATTGGCTGGTCTACCACACAGCAAGTTCTGTGGGTCTAATCATAAGGTATGTGTTATATCCAAACCGTCCATCCATTTGGCGAGCTCGTCTTAAGGCTTGGGATGAAAAGTAAGACAGATCTAACTATCAAGTGGACCACACTGAAAATAGAAGTGGGGGATTGAGCGTCTACCATTGAAACCCTTTTAGGGTCACAGAAGTTTTGGATCAATATGAAATTTGTTTTTCCTCTTCATCCAGGTCTTTGTGACCTTATGAATATATTGGATGGAAAATAAACGTTATGGTGGGCCCTAGGAATATTTTAACGGTGAAAATCATTATCCCCACTGCCATTTTGGTGTGGTCCAGTTTATCTTTAGATATGATTCATTTTCTGGATAATGCTCTAAAATGATCTTGAAAAATGGATTAATGTGTGGATATGATAAATACATCACTGTGGGGCCATGTAACTTTGATCTCCTTTGAACCGTTCGTACAACTTGGAGGTCGAAGACTGGAGTGCGAAACGGATTGGCTACTCCCCCTGACACTCGCCAATGGCTAGTGGTCGGTGCTCTGTGGGGCCCACCAAGATGTATGTGTTTCATCCATTCCGTCCATCAATTTTTACAGATCATTTTACTGTAAGAGACCAAAAATAAGGTATATCCCAATCTCAATTGGACCACATTGCAGGAAACAGTGTTGAATGAGCGTCGACCATTAAAAACATTTTGGGGGCCATAAAAGTTTTGGATCAAGCTGATTTTTGTTTTTTCCCTTCATTTGGGTCTGTATGACCTAATCAAAATATTGGATGTCAAATAAACAGTACAGTGGGCCTTAGGAGGATTTTAATGGTGGATATCCAATCACTATTGTTTTCATGTGGTGTGGTCCGCCTGAGATTTATATACATCTCATTTTTTTGGGATCAAGCGCTACAATGACCTTTAAAAATGGATGAACACATGCATCTTTGTGGGGCCTACAGAGCATCTACCACCAGCCACGGGGCTGGTGTCAGGGGGAGTAGCCAATCCGTTTCCCCGTCTTCGCACTATAAGTACCTATACCAGCTATATAGCTAGTGCGTGGTATACCAGCCAATCCGCTGACAGCCATTTCGGTGGTGTGCGGTACACCAGCCAGTCGGCTACCCCACTTATATAATGCATTCCAAAATTTCGTTTTCTTTTTCTGAAATTCCTTTCTCTCTTCTTTTTTTTTCCCCTCAAATTCCTATCTAGAGGGAGGAATGGAAGCAGCAGGAAGCAACGTCGCCGGAGGAGAAGAAGTAATGGAAGTAGCGTCAGGAAACAACGTCACCGGAGGAGACAGAGGAATGGAAGTAGCTGCAGGAAATAATGTCGCCGAAGGAGGAGACGAAGGAATGGAAGTAGCGGCAGGAAACAACGTCGCCAGACGAGACGGAGGAATGGAAGTAGCGGCAAACAACGTCGCCGGAGGAGATGGAGGAATGGAAGTAGCCGCAAACAACGTCGCTAGAGGAGTAAACGGATGAATAGAAGAAGAAGCAGTCATCGCCGGAGGACTAGTAGTTGTCGGAGGAGGACCACTAGCAAACGTCGTCGCCGGAGGAAGACCACTAAATGGCATCGGAGGTGTGCTGGGACGAGCAAAAAGGTTTCTGAGAGGTATTATAAATCAATCCTTACTTCCACTACCACAATAATCCCACATTGTTTTGATGAAAAATTCAGTTTCCTCAAATGTATTTGGTTGGCTGTCTGATGGTTTTATATTCATTCAGTTTCTTAGATGTCTTTTGGTAATTTATTTGCTTGAATCCTTTCCCCTGCTCCTAAGGTTGAAACCTTGCAACTTACAAGAACTTAGTGGTCATCTTCAATTTTGGCACGTGTTGCATGTGCCACGCAATCAAGCGGCTCTTCTGCGGGATGGGGGTCCATTCGACCGTTTACGAGCTCGCATCACGGACCGTGTCATGGCCTCTCGGATCAACGACACCTTGGTCCCAAAGCTCAAGAAATTAAGCTGGTGCTCTTTGGCTCAAGTGGCATAATAGTAAAAACCAACAAACCAAAAGGTTATAGGAGAGTCTTTTTTATAGACAAAAGGAAGGTTTCCTCCGTTTTGGATTACAGGAATGGGCTATTTTCGGTATTACGATGAATATTTTTATATGAGTATTTCTTCTTCTTTCATTTTGAGAATTATAAGACTGTGGTCCCCACCTTTTATCCAGCGATTTTTACGAAGCAATGCAGACTTAACATATGAACTTAGAGCTGCTCCTACGGACAACAAAATTTGCAGCAAAATGAAGGAAGCGGATTGGCTTGTCTACCACACACGCAAGTTTTGTGGGTCTAATCATAAGGTATGTGTTATATCCAAACCGTCCATCCATTTGGCGAGCTCGTCTTAAGGCTTAGGATGAAAAGTAAGACAGATCTAACTATCAATATCAAGTCGACCACACTGAAAATAGAAGTGGGGGATTGAGCATCTACCATTGAAACCCTTTTAGGGTCACAGAAGTTTTGGATCAATATGAAATTTGTTTTTCCTCTTCATCCAGGTCTTTGTGACCTTATGAATATATTGGGATGGAAATAAACGTTATGGTGGGCCCTAGGAATAGTTTTAAACGGTGTAAATCATTATCCCTGCCTATTTTTGGTGTGGTCCAGTTTATCTTTAGATATGATTCTTTTTTGGATAATGCTCTAAAATGATGTTGAAAATGGATTAACGGTGTGGATATGATAAATACAATCACTGTGGGGCCATGTCACTTTGATCTCCTTTGAACCGTTCGTACACTTGGAGGTCGAAGACTGGAGTGTGAAACGGATTGGCTACTCCCCCTGACACTCGCCAATGGCTAGTGGTCGGTGCTCTGTGGGGCCCACCAAGTTGTATGTGTTTGTCATCCATTCCGTCCATCAATTTTTTACAGATCATTTTACTATAAGAGACCAAAATAAGGTATATCCCAATCTCAATTGGACCACATTGCAGGAAACAGTGTTGAATGAGCGTCGACCATTAAAAACATTTGGGGGCCATAAAAGTTTTGGATAAAGCTGATTTTTGTTTTTTTTCCCTTCATTTGGGTCTGTATGACCTAATCAAAATATTGGATGTCAAATAAACAGTACAGTGGGCCTTAGGAGGATTTTAATGGTGGACATCCAATCACTATTGTTTTCATGTGGTGTGGTCCCCCTGAGATTTATATACATCTCATTTTTTGGGATCAAGCGCTACATTGATCGTTAAAAATGGATGAACGGAATGGATGAAACACATACATCGTATATAATGCATTCCAAAACTTCATTTTCTTTTTCTGAAATTCCTTTCTCTCTTTTTTTTCCCCCTCAAATTCCTATTTAGAGGGAGGAATGGAAGCGGCAGGAAACTACGTCATTGGAGGAGACGGAGGAATGGAAGCGGCAGGAAACTACGTCATTGGAGGAGACGGAGGAATGGAAGTAGCGGCAGGAAACAACGTCACCGGAGGATATGGAGGAATGGAAGTAGTGGCAAACAACGTCGCCGGAGGAGATGGAGGAATTGAAGTTGCGACAAACAACGTCGCCAGAGGAGGAGTAAACGGAGGAATAGAAGAAGAAGCAGTCGTCGCTGGAGGACCAGCAGTCGTCGCTGGAGGACCAGTAGCAAACGTCGTCGCCGAAGGACCACCAAATGGCGCCGCCGGAGGAGGACCACCAAACGACGCCTGAGGTGTGCTGGGAGGAGCAAACAAGTTCTGAGATGTATTATTAATCAATTCCTTACTTTTACAACCACAATAATCCCACATTGTTTTGATGGAAAATTCGGTTTCCTCAAATGTATTTGGATGGCTGTCTGATGGTTTTATATTCATTCAGTTTCTTAGATATCTTTTGGTAGTTTATTTGCTTGAATCCTTTCCTCTGCTCCCAAGGTTGAAACCTTGCAACTTGCAAGAACTTGACTCCGCTGGATTGAGTTGACTCGATCGGATTTCATCAATAGTAGAAAAGAAGTTAACTCAGTCATGACTTTTTCTGTTTATGCAGCTAAAAATGGCTGGATTTGCTTGGCGAAGAGTGCTTTTCTAGTTGGGTACCTTGCAAGTGCAATAACAATCATCTATTCAATGCCATGTACCATGTAAAAACAGGAGTATCAATATTGGTCGTCACACTTCTGCTTTCTGCGATTTGGGCAGTAATTACTATATGGAAGAAGGGAGGGGAGGATGTAGAACCAGACAATGAGGATGCAAATAATCACGTTTAATATTTCAGAAGAACAGGCCAATTAAATTTTATTTTATTTTTGTTTAATTTCATGGATATATTTTGATTTTGTCTAGTATTAACTCATGTATTTTCATGTTGTTGCTGCATGGAATGTTAGCAAAGCCCTTTGATAGATCTTTTTGTCCATTTCTTGATTTTTTAATTGCTTAAGTGTCATTGATCTATCCACATTTTTTATTTGGATATGCCTCATTTTTTTCATAGCATAAAATGATCTCACGAAATGCATGGATGGTGTCGATATAATACATACATCATGGTGGGCCCACAACATTTGGTGATGTAAACACACCTCTGTAATCGGTGGTTTGTGGCACACCACATAAACTGCCTTCCCCTCTTTCGTGGGAGCTGAGATTTGGATTTTATTCATTTTTTTTTCATGCATGGCCTAAAATGATTATAAAAGACGGATGGACGACATGGATATAGAATAAATACAAGAAGGTGGGCCCATGTTAACAGCCGCACAGGCTTGGGTGAGGCCGGGGTCTCACCTAATGGAAGCGGATTGCGTCCTACCCCGCCAATAATCCACCCGGGCAGCGACCTGTAGGATCCACATTGATGTAAGGATTTTATCCACGCCGTCCATCGATATTTACAGATCATTTTAGCATATTAACCAAAAAATTAGGTGGAACCAATGTTTAAGTGGACCACAAAGTGAGGGTTGAACGCTCACCATTAAAAACGTCTTGGGAGCTGCAGAAGTTTCGGATTAAGCTGATATATATATATATATATATATATATATATATATAATATATATATATATATATATATATATAATATATATATATATATATATATATATATATATTCACTTCATACATGTATACATGACCTTATGAATAGGTTGTATGGTAAATAAAAAAAAAACATCACCGTGGCCCTTAGAAAGGTTTCAACGGTGGATTCATTATCAATGCTGCTTCCTTAGGTGTGGTCCACTGGAACTGTGTACATGCTTCATTTTTAGGATCATGCTGTAAAATGATCTGAAAAAAGGGATAAACGGCATGTATAAAGTATTTAAATCACTGTGGGCCCCACAGCTCGCTGCCCAGACGGATTATTGTCCGGGCAGGGGTAGGACGCAATCCGCTTCCCTCACCTAATCCACTCCCATCCAAATGGGCCGTTATGTCTTAGCAATGATTCGATCGACTGTGCTAGTACTTATCTGGGCCAAACTTGCCGATGACCCTCTTTGTTTGATAGAGTAGCCCTCTATTTCTGCTTACTCATCAAAAGATTTGGTGAGGCCATGACAGTGGGGCCCACCTTATGTATTGATATATCCACACTGTCCATTAGTTCTGGAATCTCATTTTAAGGCTTGGGCAAAAAAATGAGGCAAATCCAAATCTCAGGTGGGTCACATCATAGGAAATAGTGATGATTGAATGTCCAACATTAAAGACTACATAGGGCCATCGTTATGTTTATCTGCCATCCAACCTGTTAATAAGTTCACACATATGTAGAGAGATTCCTTAGCTCAGGAATGGCTGGAAAGAGAGAGTTGCCTGTCATCTCTCATTTTAAATGGCCCAAAGGCAGTTTCATCTTTTTATCATGTGAGCAATATGACACTCTGCGACACGATGGGTCCACCGTTGTTGAGGCGTGCAGTTCGGACCATCTGGTGTAAAGATTACGGGGTTCGGCCTCTTGACGGAGCTATATCCATCGCATGTCAACCGTACATTCGTCTGTGGACACGAATACCAGTTGCTCACCTCCACTGCATACTCCGGTTTTCCCATCACTTTTTCCCGTGATGGATTGGGTCACCTTAATATCCGATAAGCTGCATGACCCACACATCCCTACAAGCGAATCAAAGTGTAAATCGTTACATTATTATGTGTATTATGCACACCGGAACTCAAGTGTATTAGTTATTTCCGCGTCTGACCGTTGGAATGGCCAGGATGGAAAATGGGCCACAAGGGGGCCAACGAAAGAATGTCTAAAAAAATCTTTTTCGTGCATGCCATTTCCTATGATTTTTGGCAGGAGATATCAATATTCAGAATTATGGGTGGATCGACTTCTATGGGCCACATCACAAGAGAAAGATGAGACATGGACATTTGTCTGTGTGGGGCCCACCATGGAGCCGATAGGTCACCCAACCCATTCACTGTTTGCCGCCCACCTGGATGAGGGGACAAAAAAAAATCTGGCCCTTTCAGGAATCAGATGGGGCCCAACAGTGCAGTCTATGGGCCACTAACCCGTCCATTGTTTGGAGCCCATGTGGATGCAGAGACAACCCAAAAATCAGGCCGTTTCAGGAATCAGGTGTGTTACACCACGTGATTTTGTGGTTTTTTATATGATTTTCCACCGTTCCAGACGGTGTAACCCGCCCGAGACCCTGATTTATGAGCTTGCCATTTTCTTGAGGGGGAGCACTGGACGGCTGTGATGGTGGGCCCTACAGTGGGACGACTCTATGGGACAGATAATCCTCCTAGATCTCTCGACCTACATAAAGTCCACCCCAAAAGGGTTATTCCTACATACATGCATGCATAGTCCATCTAGGGCCACTGCACGTGGCAACATATACCCACCTAATGGATGACTTGGATCTAGGATGAATCTAGCAGCGATATGACCACATAGGCCCATCTGTCGGCAGACAGTCAGAATACCCAATGCAAGCTTATAGGATTAGCAACCCCTACTTTTCAACACAAAATTTACAACAAAATATGGCTTTAACCTCAGTTCAAAACTGTGGCTAAAAATGTTAAAAACTGAGGCTAAAGCCTTTAGCCTCAGTTATCCAAACCGAGGTTGAAACCCCCGTTGCTAAAGGCTTTAGAGTCAGTTTTAGCAACCTAGGTTAAAATGACTTTTATAGCCGGTTCTTCAAGTGAAGCTAAAAGAACCTATTTAGCTTCAGTTTTCTCGAAATGAGGCTATATCAAAATTTTAGCCTCCATTGTTTCCAACTAAGACTAAATCCAAATTTAACCTCAATTGCTTCCAACCGAAGTTAAAACTATTTTTAACCTCGGCTCTCAACAATCAAGGTTAAAGCCTTTAGCTACGGGAGTTGTACTCTCTCTTTAGATAACCAAGCTATATATAAAAAAAAATGCTTCTTTTGTGGAGCATGTGAACGGATTAGGTAAGACAAGGCCTTCAGCCATGACAGGTAAGCCGTCACCGCAGGCTCATTTTGATGTGTATTTTATATTCACCTTGTCCATCCGTTTCTCCATATTATTTAGGCCATTATCCAAAAATTGAAGCAGATGTGGACCATACCATTAAAGAAGTGGTGATTAATTTTAATTAGTCGTGAAAGTTTAAGAAGCTTATATTTGTTTTTTTCCCTTCATACAGGATTTAAGGTGGCCTTTAATAAGTTTTTAATAATAGGGTGTTCAACCACCACTGATTTCTGAAGTATGGTCAACTTGATGATTGGATCTTCTTAATTTTTTGGATCATGCCATACAATGATACGGAAAAACTGATGCATAGGGTGGGGTGAGCACCATGGTGTAAGGGCCACAACGCCTTGAGTGAGACTGGTCTCCCTAATCCGCACCTGTAGTGCAGCACATAACAGTCGAGAGAAGAAAATTTAAAGCGTTGACATGTAGAACTATTTTGTCCCCATCATGATGTATGTATCACATCTACACTATTCATCCATTTTTCCGTGCTATTTTACGGAAAGAGACAAAGAAGAAGCATATCCAAGGCTTAAGTGGGCCATACAATGAAAGAGTAGGACTTGAATGCCCGATGTTGAAAATTTCTCAAGGCTACAAGAGGTCTTGATCAAGCTCATATTTGAGTTTTCCCTTCATCTACGTCTTTTTGACCTTGTGAGAAAGGTTAGATGAAAAATAAACCTTACAATGGGCTTGTGTCTTCTGTGATGATTGGTCCACTTTAAGTTTTGGATGTATCTGATTTTTGGGCTGATGATCTATAATGAACGGTAAAAATTGATGGACGGTATAGACCTAAAATATAAATCATTATGGCCGTAAAAGGTACACACGTTAAAAGTTCGGTTGTGTAGCACCCAGTCCATGGAAACAGATTGGCTACTCCCGGCCACTAGCCGGTGGTTGGTGGTCGGTGCTCTATGGGCACCACCATGATGTATGTGTTTCATCCATTCCTTTCATCTATTTTTACGGATCATTTTAGGGTTTTATCCCAAATATGAGAAGGATATAAATCTCAAGTGGACCACGCCACATGAAAACAATAGTGATTGGATATCTACCATTAAAATCCTCCTAAGGCCTACTGTCTTGTTTATTTGACATCCAAACTGTTGATTATGTCATACAAACTCAAATGAAGGGAAAAAACAAAGACTAGCTTGATCCAAAACTTTTATGGCCCAAAAAGTTTTTAATGGTCAACATTCATTCAACACTATTTCCTCGTAAGATTGGGATATGCCTCTTTTTTGTCTCAACACGATGAAACACATACATCGTGATGGGGCCCACAGAGCACCGACCACCAACCAATGGTTGGTGGCAAGGGGAGTAGCCAATCCGTTTACCCCGTCCATTCGGCACATAGAAATCCGGCGTATCATGTTAGCCATGGCCGTCAGTGATGACATGGACTAATGAGAAGCTACCGCACTGAATTCTCCTGTGCGTTCAACACGGACGATTCACACTCTTTTATTTTTAATTTTTTGGCCTTTCCCTGCTACTGAAAAGGGATGCGGATTGCGTCCTACCCCCGCTCGGACGGATGACAGGGTTTTGTGGGGCCCACAGTGATGTAAGCATTTTATCCACGTTGTTCATCACTTTTTTCGGATCATTTTAAGTTATAAGCCAAAAAATGAGGCAGTTAAATGGCTTAACTGGATCACAAGTAGAGATTGAGCGTCCGCCACTAAAAACTTCTTGGGAGTTGGAGAAGTTTTGGATCATGCTGATATTTGTTTTTTCACTTCATCAACGTCTACATGACCTTATGAATAGGTTTTATGGTGAAAAAACATTACGGTGGCCATTAGAAAGATTTCAACGATGGGTGTCATTATCACGGTTGCTTCCTTTGGTGTGGTCCAGTGAAGCTTTTTACCTACTAAGTTTTTAGGATAATACCTTAAAATGATCTGAGAATAAAGGCACCGATAAAACACTTACATCACGGTGGGTCCCACAGAGCCCTGCCCAGACGGATTACTAATCCGTCCCGGAGAGGGTAAGACGCAATCCGCATCCACTGAAAAGGTATGGTATCGAATGTATGAGATGGCATGTCGTGGAAGGAAAATGTATGTACGGTATACTTTGTTGTATTTTAAATTATTTTAAACTAATTTAGTGTTTCAAAATATCCTACAGATGTGTCTTTTCACTGAAAGGTTATATCCTTTCATAATTTTGTTTTGAAAAGTTGTATCTTTTGAAACTTAAGGGTCGCACCACTTGGGTTTAAACCCAATAGTCACAATCCTTTGTGAAAGGGTGTCTTCACAAAGTCTATAAATAGACTTCTAATTTTAAGTTTTCGAATGGATTAGAAAATCAGGTTTCTTTTTGAAAATGTGTTCAAGTATTTTCTAGTTTGGGTTAAGACTACAAGTGGTTCGAGCCCGTGTATAGTGAGTGCACCGCTGGGACCGGGTCATAGTCGTTGTATCCTGGAGGTCGATTGCTCTGGAAACCTGTTGCAATTGGGACGCTGTCCAAGGGGAGCAAATTCAATTTCAAGCCGAGTGACTCACGTCACGTCTCGACTTATACAAATTGATAAGTTTTTTAACTTTCTTATTTTAATTTTATATAATTTAAATAGTTTTCCAAACTCCAATTTCCAACAATCTTGAAATCGAATTTTGGTTTGGAAAACTATTTAAGAATTACGGTTGCATCTATTTGGTTGGAATAGCCCAAAATGAAACCACACCAACCCGATTTGTGGGTCATGACTCATTTAATCTAGAGTTGTCATATCTCACATAATGGTCAAGATTTTGTAGATGCTTATTATGTAAGTTCTTTGGACCACATGTACAAAAGTGAACGTATGCATTGACTGAGTAGGATATATACTGATCTTAACATCCCTGTACAATAAAGATCAACCCATATAATCTAGAACCCTCATATATCATCTAATAGTTAGGATCTTATACATATTTGGTATACATATTTTTAGACCATCTGTGCAAATCATCTAAAAGGCTTAAAGTTATGCACTGATGCTATAGCCTATTGATTGTTTTTATACTTATGTCATTGACAACGTCAGTCTATCACACACAACAAGATCAAGTCATATGTGATGCGACACCAAGTAGGTATCCACTAATATTCACCATTTGTGTACAATGAGGATTGATATGGGATGTATATAAAAGTAGAATATCAGGGTGGGACACAAGTATTAGGAACTTTTTCAACCACCATGCATGCATAAACAAAGAAGAGCCACTTTCACATAGAATCTTTAAAATATAAATGATGGGAACCATGTGAATCAATGATGGTACTGTACACAAGAACATTATCGTACATGTGTAAACCAGAAGTAAAGAACATCATGATTATTTCATGTTATAAACCTTGCTAGTCATCCTCCCTCAAGTCGTTGCTTGCTTATGCCAAACACACATGATGATCCAAACTGTTTATCTTGGGCTCGTTGTTGTTGTTGTTTGTATGTATAAATCCTGACCCGGATTCCGGATTTGAAACGTTGTGAGAATGGATGACAGTTGTGAATGTGGGGGGATCTAATGGCTTTAAGGCCCTAATAAGATTTTAAAGAAAAAAATAAAAGATTTTCTCATTTCTATTTTCATCTCTAAGGTTCTGTACGATTAGGATTATTCTAATGTCTATCCTCTAGTTGTGTCTATTGTTGAACTTTTGCATATACCAAAATTCTTGATGCTTAATATTTGTTACAAACATCAAGTGTATCCTTTGATGTCATGTTATGGGGTCAAAATATCATGTTTGCATCTCTGGTTACTATATAATAAGAAACGGTTCATGTAAATAATAATAATAAAAAAAAAAGATTTATCAATCGATGGTTGAGATTATTCTCTACTGTCCACCCATAAGAGTCCACTAGATGAACCATCTGGATCACTGGGGTGATGCTTCATCTTTATAATGTAATGCTGTCTTGATCAGGAAACAGTGTTGATTCTCGATAAAACCGTATATTAGGCACAAAGTTTATTAATTGGATGACAAGGATCGTTGGTGCAATTTTGCAAAACTGGTCATTAGATAGTTCAAATCGACTCAATATATTATAAAAAAATTTATCCTAAGAATTTCCAAATAAGCGGTCACAATCATCTCTTGGTGGGCAGGAGTTAATCCTTTAAAAGCAATATCTCCAGCATTGTTGTTATAAACTGCTACATGAGTAGTGAACATCCTATTTAATTTAGCATAATATAAGTTACGTTGATGTTAACATGTAGTTGGGTGATGTTTCTCTCTAAAAGTTCTCATGTTAGTATGGTGCATGTGTGAGAGATCCCGACCATCTACCAAGTAGGGCTATAGATAAATAAGATGTCTAAAAGATAAACATGAACGCTGATAAGAAAGACATTCTTTTACAAGTATATATGATAAGTGGATTGGCCAAATGGACAGGGCATTGTCTATCATCAAATGCATATATTGCTTAGATCGGATCCCTCACACATGTGTGGCAAGTCATGTGAAGTAGGCATAACACTTCTCATTACTGGAATAGTTTTCTATCACATGATTTCATGCTTACTTGGAATTATAAGTTTAGATCATCTTTATGTCATCTATAATGCCTACTACATGCATAGAATCCATGATCCAAAATATCAATCTTAATCATGTCATTTTTCATATGGTACATGTAAGAGTGGAAATATTATTTAGTGGGTTTTGCCTTTAATAGCCTAAGCGGAGGGGTATTCATATCAGACACATGACACATGTAAATGATGCATCAATGCTAGTCATTGATAGAAGTAGTATCATGTGAAGGCAAAAGGTCAAAAGGTGAATAGTAAAAATAAAAATAAAAATACTCTTATGGTTTTCAACTAAGGAAATTAGTTGGAAAGACCCACTAAATGCATAGTCTGAATTCACCGCTAGATGACAATTGAATTATAGTTACAGTTCATTTTAAATGTGGCTCAACATTGGTTGTTCTATAGAATGATTGTTCTCACATGCCTTGATTGGAATAAATTCAATGGACATTATCAGATTGATAATTGAGTCAATTAAACTACGGGACTACTTATAACTATATTCTTATATAAATACTCACATTTTCTTCTTATACAAATAAATTTGCTTGTAATCACATCCATCATCAACATCATTCTATGGTAGGATCCAATACTTTTTAAGAAAATATTATTTTCATCCGATCATATGCCAATTTAGGACACATGTGTTAGATCTAGTCAATTCATATGATAATTCCTATCAAATCTTCAAACTCAAAATTTGGTTAATAGGTTTATCAGGTAGGCCATAGATATATCTATCTAGGCTAAATCTGAAATTGTGAGGGTGCACTTGAATGCATTTAGATAAACCACTTAACCCATGGAATACAAGTTTAGTCAATGAATATTGATAAATGGGTTGACATGAAGGTTTGTACCAAGAAAGGTATATGATGAATGTTGTGGATCAATATGCACATGTGTTACATTGACATCATGTAGGTTTTTGAAACAAAATATCTGGAATTAAATTGATTACATGTTTTGATGATCTAATTGGTAGCCATCGAATAAATGTTCAAAAAGAAAAATTATTAGTATTTTGAATTCAAAAGATAATTGTTGGGTCAATGGGATTTTCAGGCCATATTTTATTTTCATTGGAAGCTGGTTTTGAACATTTGAGATTGGTATTCATATGAGACTATAAGTTCATTTGATAAATTGTGTTGTTTTACCATCAACAAATGTATCTATTGGCCAAATATATGCACCCATGGAGTCCATTGTTTAATCCATCGATCAAGATACTTGATAATGAACTTGAACATTTCTCTTCCATATTCAGTTGCCAAATATCCATTGATTGTATTGAATTCTAATCTCTAATTGATAAATTGGTCAACCTTTTATGTGTTAGGGAACATATGATAAGATGATAATGTTGCGATATGATTATATGAAAGTTATAATCTGTTTTAGTTGTCATATGTTTATGCATGACAGATTACTCCAGCTAATTTGTATTGAGGTCGATTGACTTTACCACCAGTTAGTTGAATGATGGGCTAGTGAAGTTGCTTGAATTATAAGAGTACATTCAAAGCTAAGAAAGTTGGTTATATTCAGAGCAGGTGATACGACAACTATCATAATAAAAGTGATGCTCAGTATCTGTTACTTGATGTAATCATAATTGTTGACTCTGTGAGGTTAGAAATGAGTTCAGTATGCTTTGACTTAAGATATGAATAATTAAAAAGGCTGCAACTGACTGTTAAAGACTTGATTGAGGAACGAAAGGAGGAATCAGCCTAAGCAGAGGCTCATTTTTTAATAGCTAGTTGGTGAGGCAATAGCTTGCCAATACGATGATCCCTATCTGATCTGAAAGGATGATTAGCCACAATGAGACTAAGACATGACCAAACTCGTATGAGAAGAAAGACTGATGGAGTAATGACGGATGGAGGTAAAAGGCTTACGGGTCATAAATCCTCTGACCAAGTAACCATCTAAAAGATTAGTCAATGATACATCGAAGGGAATGGGGCTAAGCCTAATATATGAGCTACCAGTGTTGGCAACCCAACCTATACGAGTAGAGATCTTATTAGATAGGTTCAATGGGTAAACAACAAGACACGAGGTAGACGATTGCATTGATATAAATGAGTCCCTTGTATGGTGTACAGTGCGAGCAGCAACGCAGAAGGATGAGTTTTTAGAACTCTTAATGAATCCATAGCCATATATTTGGTGGTGTATACAGTTGCTACATACACTTGATGGAATTCACCTATATGGGTGTGGAGGTGGAGGCCGCTTCCTATGAGAATCTGGGCGAATTCTCTAGAGCACTCATGAAATCCAGGTAATGGTGCATGGTCGAAACGTACCGAACCGCAGAATCACTTGTAGCGAAAAAGTTGTGTGAGTGGCATGTACTTGCGATCTATATCAAAAGGAATCAGGTTCAAGACTATGGTGTCACCTAATTCTTGTAGACCTGTCATGTTTACTCTAATGTCGGTTCAAGTCTATGGTGACACCGGCACCATTGCACAACTCTTCCATCTTAACCTGAAATGTCAAAAAATTTGAAACATGTGGGGGATTGTTGTATTTTAAATTATTTTAAAATAATTTAGTGTTTCAAAATATCCTACAGATGTGTCTTTTCACTGAAAGGTTATATCCTTTCATAATTTTGTTTTGAAAAGTTGTATCTTTTGAAACTTAAGGGTCGCACCACTTGGGTTTAAACCCAATAGTCACAACCCTTTGTGAAAGAGTGTCTTCACAAAGTTTATAAATAGACTTCTGATTTTAAGTTTTTGAATGGATTAGAAAATCAGGTTTCTTCTTGAAAATGTGTTCAAGTATTTTCTAGTTTGGGTTAAGACTACAAGTGGTTCGAGCCCGTGTACAGTGAGTGCACCGCTGGGACCAGGTCATAGTCATTGTATCCTGGAGGTCGATTGCTCTGGAAACCTGTTGCACTTGGGACGCGGTCCAAGGGGAGCAAATTCGATTTAAAGCCGAGTGACTCACGTCACGTCTCGACTTATACAAATTGATAAGTTTTTTAACTTTCTTATTTTAATTTTATATAATTTAAATAGTTTTCCAAACTCCAATTTCCAACATACTTATGTGCTATAGCAGGCGTTCTTACTTTTCGTTTTTTCTTTTTTCGAAATTGCCCTCGGCTTTGTGCTGAAAGTACTATCATTACTTGTCTGCTGACGGTTAACCGACTAGGTGAGCCTCGCCATGTAGGGGGTGTGGTCCAATAGCCAGGCCTGTTGAACCATGTGCTAGGGAATGACCAAGTACGTGCAACCCCGGATCAAGCCCACCTCCATGTATGAATTGTGTATCCACGCAGTTCATCTGTTTTTAAATCTTATTTTAGACCATGGTCCCAAAACTGAAGTAGATTCAAACTTCAGGTGTAACACATCACAGGAAACAGTGGTTATTGACCATTAAATACTTTTATGGGCCACAAAAGTTTTGAATTAATCTGATGCGTGTTTGTTTGTTTTATTATTATTATTATTTTAAAACTTTCATCAATGTCTGTGTGACCTTAACAACAGGTTGGAAGGTCAAAAAACATCATTGCGGAAGGTAGGAAGTTTTTAATGGTGAGCGTTCAATGACCAGTGTTTCCTATGGTATGGTCTACCTGAAATTTTTATCTGCTTCGTTTTTGGGACTATATCATAAAATAATTTAGAAAGGTAGATCATGGGCGTGGATATACAAGGAATACATCGAGGTGGGCCTTACTGTCAGGATCTCATTGTTAAATGTTAATGCAACATACTATGCCATTTTTGGAGTGCACTTGCACCCGAGAATGATCATCCACACTTGAGCACGTGCAAAAATGAAATACTTATGTAAGATCTGAGCTTTTCATAAGGTTGGAAATAATGCTTAGATGTTTTGCCTAAAACATCATAAAGTTTGACTCTTCGGGTGGGCCACAACGTGCAAAGTACGGTGACGGTTTTTTTCATTTTTGGTAGATATTCATCTATTTTCCTGTATGCTGTGGCCCACCTGAAGAGGAAATGCCTGATTTTTATGCTGGAAGAACTAATCAACGTCGATTTCCTGATGAAGAGCTCAATCTCACGTACTTATGACGATATGATACAAGTGCCCCTGTGTGGATGTGTACGGTTTCTACACGCGTGTGAAATTAACAAACCTCTTGTGTATAATTTCGGAGTGGAGAGAATGTGGCATGAAATTATCCTCGACCTTTTGGCGTGGGCAAGTGGTCCCTTGATTTCAGTGATAGAGACCGTTAGTCTGTTTGGTCCCCTTTTGGATGAACCATGCTCTGACAATCTGCTCAATAGGACAAATGTAACCTTTTTAATCTTTTAGCCTGGGAATAACGGCTGAAACAGAAATAGAAAATGTCCAAATTCAATTGAAAAAAAAAAAAAAAAACCGAAGGCCAAATGCAGGGGCTATATTCTTCAAATCGGATATATTGGGGATCGGCCAAATGGTCTAGACTGCGGAAAATGGGCCCCACTTGTGGAAAGTCTAAACTAAAAATCAAAACCATCCGGTGGTCAGGTAGGCCACATATTTATGCAATCAATGGGAGAAGATTAGGTGAGACCTGGATCCACCTAGGTGGGTGGGACCCTGACTTTGGGGCTCACGGTGATGTATGTCCCTTAAATCTACACTGCCCAACCGTTTTGAAAGCTCAATTCAAGGCATAGCCCAAAAAAATGAAGCATATTCAAATTTTAAGAGGACCATGCCGCATAGAAAAAAAAATAATAATAAATAAAAATTAGAGAATGGTTTCAAAATGGTGTTTGAATTCTACAAGCTTGTTTTGTTAGATAATAGGACTTTCATTAGAAAATAATATGCTTGTAATAGAATGTTTAAACTCAATAATATTAATGAAATAAATAATGTCCTTTTTGCATATATTGTTGATATGATGAATATTTGGCATGATAAATTAGGACATGTGAATCTCAATTTTATAAAGTGGATGTCAAATCTCAAGTTTATCAATAAAGTTAATAATGATCACATAAACAATGTGAAATTTATAGTTAATGTAAAATTATCAAAAATAAAATAAAATTGAGGGTGTGGAAAGAGAATTTAAGTTTCTAAGGTTGGTACATAGTAATGTATACAATGTCAATGTAGTACTAATTTGAAGTAGTAACCGATACTTCGTCACTTTTATCCATGACTGCTACAATCTTAAGATTGAACACCCAAGTGTAAATAGCAAAGTGCAAAAGGACTTAAGTTCTCATTTTCAGTTATATATGATTGAAAATGATCCCTCTACAAGAGGAATGCTAATTGCTTTTGTCTCACACGTGAGAGAGGTACTTGTCAGTTCTCATTTGCCACCTTACAATGTGGAGGCGGTATCTCATATAGGCCACACCGGACCATTGATTCCAAGTTTGTGTACATCAGTGACCCACTTGATGATCCTATTTTACATGGTTTCAGATTGCATGGAATTCACACATAGAGGATCAAATGTGAGCCGTCCATGATAGAGACCGCTAGATGGATGGCCTCCATTGACATATCTCCTGCCATGTATAGTAGGTGTAGTACCAAACCAAATGTGCTTATGCAGTCTCATCCAAAACTGGCCAAATCTCAATGGAAAGTTGGATATTGCAATATTAAATCAACGGATGAGATACAATGTCCCTTGAAGGATGTGATTTTCACGTCCCGCTCTTTATATTGTGCATGCAGCGCATGTATATGAAGATCTGAATTTTTCACTCATAGTATAATTTTTTCGTTGGGTTGAGGGTATTTTTGACTTTTTGCCTCACCCAATCATATTCCCAAATCCGAATCCACCCAAAACCCTGCCAAGCCTTTTCTTGTCTCTCTTGCAGAAATCTCGTATTTCCAAAGCTTCCAGCAGACGTTATAAAATATTTATAAAAAAAAATTAAAAAAAAAAAAAAACATTTCCACATCGGATGGCTCTCTTGGAAGAGCCTGTGCAGCATAAAGCTATGTGGAGTCCACCATAATGCTTGTATGACATCCCCTCCGTCCATCAGTTCCACCGGCTCATGTTGGGGCATTAGACAAAAAATCAGTCAATCCAAAATTCAAATGGGACACACCATGGGAAAACGAGGGCATAGGAACGCCGACCATTGAAACATTCCGGGCCCATGGAAGTTCTGAATTAGTTGCTATCGGTGCTTTCCCTTCCTCCGGGTAGCGGTCACCTTGCCAACTGGTTGTATGGCATATAAACGTCAGGGTGAACCCCACCTTGCCATCATCATGGTGTGACCCACTTGAGTTTATGATCAGTCTGATTTTTTGGATTCACCTCCTAACATGATCCGTAGCAAATGATGAACGGAGTGGATGTCACACAAACATCTGATTTTTCTTACCTAGACTTGATAGATGCAGCTTTCTTTTCTGCTTTTGCCTTTTGGTAATAAGGAGTGTAGAAAGGGGGAGCGCATTTATCAATCGGGATGGCAAATGTCAAATACAGCGCCTTTCTGTCCACTTTTGGTATTATAATTGAGGGACGGATTAGGTGTGGCCCCAAGGCCCACCTTCATATATGTATTCTATATCTATGCCTTATATCTGTTATGGCATATCATTTTAAGGCATGAGACCATTAAAAAAAAAAAAAAAATCCAAATATCAGGTGGACCATACTATAGGAAACAGTGGGATGAACCGTTCATCAGGTCATTCCCACTTAGATGAACTGAAAACATAAAAAATTATTAGCCAGATCTAAAACTTTTGTGGCCCACGAGTGTTTAACGCACACACCTGTAATCATACTGATCCAAAACATAAGTGGGACACACCGCATGATCATTGTACAATCACGCCAAAAACCCCACGTATATTCAAGTGGTGTGGCATACTTGATAAATGGGTTATATGTCATATATGGATACCCACGTTCAATCTGAAAGTTTCTACTGTGGGCGTGGTGGCAATGTATGTCATATATGGAAACCCACTATGTGATCATAACTTGTCAGACCCATGTTTCCATGAATCAGAGGTGGGCCTGACAATCTGATTTTGGAATCGTGACCCAGTGACAGTGGTGTGCATGCGTATGGACCGTAAAATGCCAGAGTATCAAATAATTGGAAACGGATTGGCTATTCCCCAGCCTATAGCCCGTTGGCTAGTGGTCAGTACTCTGCGGTCCCACTATGAAGTATGTCTTTTACCCATGCCGTTCATCCACTTTTACAGATTATTTTAGGCTTGATCCCAAAAATGAGAGGGGATATAAATCTTAGCAGGACCATACCACAAAAAACAATAGTGATTGGGTATCCACCGTTAAAATTTTCCTAAGATTTTGAATTGCAAAATTAATTTAAAAGAATTTAAAATACAACATATCGGAACCGCTAGAGCGAGTTGAGCGCCTGGCTTGCGAGAATATGGTGGTCATCTTAAGTTTCAACATGTGCTGCATGTGCCACGTAATCAAACGTCTCTTCTGCGGGATGGGGATCCATTCGACCGTCTACGAGATGGTGCCATGGACCGTGTCATGACCTCTCAGATCAACGGCACCTTAGCCCCAAAGCTCAAGAAATTAAGCTGGTGCTCTTTGGCTCAAGTGGCATGATAGTAAAAACCAACTAAATAAAAGGGTAGGAGAGTCTTTGTGATAGACAAAAAAGAAGGTTTCCTCCGTTTTGGATTACAGGAATGGGCTATTTTTGGTATTACCAGAGATATTTTTATATGAGTTTTTCTTCTTCTTTCATTTTGAGAATTATACGACTCTAGACCCCACCTTTTATCCAGCGGTTTTTATGAAGCAATGCAGACTTAACATACGAACTTAGACCTGCTCCTGCGGATAGCAAATTTGCAACAAAATGAATGGAAGCGGATTGGCTGGTCTACCACATAGCAAGTTCTGTGAGTCTAATCATAAGGTATGTGTTATATCCAAACTGTCCATCCATTTGGTGAGCTCGTCTTAAGGCTTGGGACAAAAAGTAAGACAGATCTAACTATCAAGTGGACCACACTGAAAATAGAAGTGGGGGATTGAGCGTCCATTGAAACCCTTTTACGGTCACAGAAGTTTTGGATCAATATGAAATTTATTTTTCCTCTTCATCCAGGTCTTTGTGACCTTATGAATAGATTGGATGGAAAATAAACGTTATGGTGGGCCCTAAGAATATTTTAACGGTGAAAATCATTATCCCCACTGTTATTTTTGGTGTGGTCCAGTTTATCTTTAGATATGATTCATTTTTTGGATAATGCTCTAAAATGATCTTGAAAAATGGATTAACGGTGTGGATATGATAAATACATCACTGTGGGGCCATGTAACTTTGATCTCCTTTGAACCATTCGTACAACTCAGAGGTCGAAGACTGGAGCGCGAAACGGATTGGCTACTCCCCCTAACACCAGCCAATGGCTAGTGGTCGGTGCTCAGTGGGGCCCACCATGATGTATGTGTTTCATCCATTCCGTCCATCAATTTTTACAGATCATTTTACTGTAAGAGACAAAAAATAAGGTATATCCCAATCTCAATTGGACCACATTGCAGGAAACAGTGTTGAATGACCGTCGACCATTAAAAACATTTTGGGGGCCATAAAAGTTTTGGATCAAGCTGATTTTTGTTTTTTCCCTTCATCTGGGTCTGTATGACCTAATCAACATATTGGATGTCAAATAAACAGTACAGTGGGCCTTAGGAGGATTTTAATGGTGGATATCCAATCACTATTGTTTTCATGTGGTGTGGTCCACCTGAGATTTATATACATCTCATTTTTCAGATCAAGCGCTACAATGATCTTTAAAAATGAATGAATGGAATAGATGAAACACATACATCATTGTGGGGCCGACAGAGCGTCGACCACCATCCACGATATCACGCCCCGAAATTCGGTACCCGAGTTTGCCAGGCCCGAACCCGAATTTCAGGACTGTGAGTTGTACTTACACAAAATATACATCACAACCCACATTATTTTCATACATTTTCAAGGTAATCAGAGCAACTAAAAAGGGTCAAAATTATTATTATTAAATAACATCCACAAGTCAATCATTGAATATTTAGTTACATTGACATTCAAAAATAATTAATAACAACATACATTGATCTTTAATTAACTTCTAAATAAATAAGGAAAAAAGTCTTCAATCTTGCCTAATTGATTCTTCATATACAAACCCTGCAAAATAATCTATACGGGTGTGAGCTTGACAGCTCATAGGGTCACATCCTTCCCAAAATTGAAAATTTTATGTTAACACTAATACAACTCAATACAATAAATAGGATTAATTACGAGTATTGAATCGTCATTTTACATGACAACAATAATAATTTATTTATTTTCATAACAACAAAATAAGACAATGCAGTCATCTAAAATTTTTTTTGGTTCAATCCAGGGCAGAGCACCCGTGTGTGTTGATCCTTTTAGGAAATGACCCTCGTAGAGCACCAGTCTTAATCCTTTTAGGGAATGACCATCGGCAGAGCACCTGGTGAATAGACTTTTAGGGTAAATACCCAGGGCAGAGTACCCGTATGTGTTGATCCTTTTAGGGAATCACCCAGGGCAGGTACCCGTGCCGATCCTTTCGGGAATGACCCTGGGCAAAGCACCCATAAAAATAAAATGATCCTTTTAGGGCAGAGCACTCATAAATTCAAATACATTATTCATCATGTAATAATAAAGAATTAATTGCAATTTGAGCACATAACGATAATTAATTGAAATCAATTAATAACTCAAATAAATTACATTTATACAATACAATTAAGAATCAAGTAAAATAATCTACAACTAATGATAATAATCAAATAAATTGAACACATAACAAATAATCAAATCAATCTATATATTAACTTAAAATTTCCAACAGGGAAGATCACCTACCTGCTATTAGAGTAATAGATTTGATGTGATGATGGATTCTACATGTGGATGGTCTGAGTTGATATCTCATGAACTCAATTTGACGCATTTAAACTAGTATCACTCGGTAAATGTTTTCAACGTAAAATGATTGCGTTCCTACACAAATCATACATGCTGATTTATTAAGATATACACTAAGGTTTCTAATTATCTAATATTTAAAATATAAGAAATATAACACATTAAATCACTGAGTTGACTCGGTGAGTCGACTTGAATCAAGGCTATTCTAGCGTATAAAATCAAAAGATGGAGATAGAAACTTAGTTGATAAATGGCTCGAAGTTGAAATATGGAATCAGCTAGGATGATCGGGCCAGCGGGTCATCGGGTTGACTCAATGAGTTAACTCGATGAAACTGCATGTTTCTCTTTCTTCCTTTTATCTTTCTCTTTTCATCCTTTTATAACTCTTTTCTTCTCTTCTCTGATCTCTCTCAATGTTACTCTCTCGATCCTCTTTCTCTTGTTGATGAAATGACTGATTTTTGGCGCCGTAAAGAAGACAAGGGTCGTCAATGGCGGATTTGCAACCAGTGAGTTTTCCTTCGTTCCGAGGTTGATGGACGATGTAGATTGGTGTATGAAAGCTTGTAAGTGCATGACAATGGAGGTCCAGTGGGTTTTTGTCAGTGGTTTCTTGGTTTAAAAGTTCCACACGTCACAAGCTGTCGACATGATCTTCTTGGAGTTTTTTATGGTGTTGACAATAATCCCAATGAATTTTGAACAGTTTGGATGTTGTAATGTGAGAATGATGGAGAAGAAGCGAGCTGTTTAAATCGAGGTGGGTGTAGGACCCACGATGTTTGCCGAAAGAGAAGGAAGAGAGAGAGTCCAACAGGGAGTGGGGAGAGGTGACGTGCTTTTGCACGTCACTGCAAAAGAAACTTTTTTTTTTTTTTTGGAGAATGGGCCCCACAGGAATGATGTGACAAATCCACACCGTTCATCAGTCTTGTCGGGTCAAGTTAAGGCAAGTTAAGGCGAGGGCCCAAAAATGAGGGCAATCCAATGCTCAAGTGGGCAACATCATAGGGAATAGTGGGATCACTTATCCACCATTAAAGAAAAAAAAAAGTATGGGTGTTACACACGGGGGTGGTGTTAGGGGGAGTAGCCAATCCGTTTCCCCCGTCTTCGCACTATAAGTACATATACTAGCTATATAGCTGGTGCGTGGTACACCAGTTAATCGGCTGACAGCCATTTCGGTGGTGTGCGGTACACCAACCAGCCGGCTCCCCTACTTATATAATGCATTCCAAAATTTCGTTTTCTTTTTCTGAAATTCCTTTCTCTTTTTTTTTCCCCCTCAAATTCCTATCTAGAGGGAGGAATGGAAGCGGCAGGAAACAACGTCACCAGAGGAGACGGAGGAATGGAAGTAGCGGCAGAAAACAACATTGCCGGAGGAGACGGAGGAATGGAAATAGCGGTAGGAAACAACGTCGCCGGAAGAGAGGAGGAATGGAAGTAGCAACAAGAAACAACGTCACTGGAGGAGACGGAGGAATGGAGGTAGCGGCAGGAAACAACGTCACCGGAGGAGACGGAGGAATGTAAGTAGCGGCAAACAACGTCTCCGGAGGAGATGGAGGAATGGAAGTAGCGGCAAACAACGTCGCTAGATGAGGAGTAAACGAAGGAATAGAAGAAGAAGCAGTCGTCGTCGAAGGACCAGCAGTCATCGTCGGAGGACCATAGCAAACGTCGTAGCCGGATGACGACCACCAAACGGCGCCGGAGGTGAGCTAGGATGAGCAAACAGGTTTCTGAGAGGTATTATTAATCAATTCCTAACTTCCACAACCACAAAATCCCACATTATTTTGATGAAAAATTCAGTTTCCTCAAATGTATTTGGTTGGCTGTCTGATGGTTTTATATTCATTCAGTTTCTTAGATATCTTTTGGTAGTTTATTTGCTTGAATCCTTTCCCATGCTCCCAAGGTTGAAACCTTGCAACTTGTAAGAACTTGGTGGTCATCTTCAGTTTCAGCACTTGCTGCATGTGCTACGCAATCAAGCGGCTCTTCTGCGGGATGGGGGTCCATTCGACCGTCTACGAGCTGGCGCCACGGACCGTGTCATGGCCTCTCAGATCAACGACACGTTGGTCCCAAAGCTCAAGAAATTAAGCTGGTGCTCTTTGGCTCAAGTGGCATGATAGTAAAAACCAACAAACCAAAAGGGTAGGAGAGTCTTTGTGATACACAAAAAGGAAGGTTTCCTCCGTTTTGGATTACAGGAATGGGCTATTTTCGGTAATACGAGGGATATTTTTATGAGTTTTTCTTTTTCTTTCATTTTGATAATTATATGACTGTGGACCCCACCTTTTATCCAGCGGTTTTTATGAAGCAATGCAGACTTAACATACGAACTTAGACCAGCTCCTACGGACAGCGAATTTGCAGCAAAATAAATGGAGCGGATTGGCTGGTCTACCACACAACAAGTTCTGTGGGTCCGATCATAAGGTATGTGTTATATCCAAACCAGCCATCCATTTGGTGAGCTCGTCTTAAGTCTTGGGACGAAAAGTAAGACAGATCTAACTATCAAGTGGACCACACTGAATATAGAAGTGGGGGATTGCGTGTCTACCATTGAAACCCTTTTACGGTCACAGAAGTTTTGGATCAATATGAAATTTGTTTTTCCTCTTCATCCATGTCTTTGTGACCTTATGAATAGATTGGATGGAAAATAAACGTTATGGTGGGCCCTAGGAATATTTTAACGGTGAAAATCATTATCCCCACTGCTATTTTTGGTGTGGTCCAGTTTATCTTTAGATATGATTCATCTTTTGGATAATGCTCTAAAATGATCTTGAAAAATGGATTAACGGTGTGGATATGATAAATACATCACTGTGGGGCCATGTAACTTTGATCTCCTTTGAATCGTTCGTACAACTCGGAGGTCGAAGACTAGAGCGCGAAACGGATAGGCTACTCCCCCTAACACCAGCCAATGGCTAGTGGTCGGTGCTCTGTGGGGCCCACCATGATATATGTGTTTCATCCATTCCGTCCATCAATTTTTATAGTTCGTTTTACTGTAAGAGACCAAAAATAAGGTATATCCCAATCTCAATTGGTCCACATTGCAAGAAACAATTTTGAATGAGCGTCGACCATTAAAAATATTTTGGGGGCCATAAAACTTTTGGATCAAGCTGATTTTTGTCTTTTCCCTTCATCTAGGTTTGTATGACCTAATCAACATACTGGATGTCAAATAAACAGTACAGTGGGCCTTAGGAGGATTTTAATGGTGGATATCCAATCACTATTATTTTCATGTGGTGTGGTCCACCTGAGATTTATATACATCTCATTTTTGGGATCAAGCGCTACGATGATCTTTAAAAATGGATGAACGGAATGGATGAAACACATACATCATTGTGGGGCCCACAGAGCATCGACCACTAGCCACGGGGCTGGTGTCAGGGGGAGTAGCCAATCTGTTTCCCCCGTCTTCGCACTATAAGTACCTATACCAGCTATACAGCTGGTGCGTGGTACACCAGCCAATCCGCTTACAGCCATTTCGGTGGTGTGCGATACACCAGCCAGTCGGCTCCCCTGCTTATATATTGCATTCCAAAATTTCATTTTCTTTTTCTGAAATTCCTTTCTCATTTTTTCCCTCAAATTCCTATCTAGAGGGAGGAATGAAAGCGGAAGGTAACAACGTCGCCGGAGGAGACGGAGGAATGGAAGTAGCGGCAGGAAACAACGTCGCCGAAGGAGACAGAGGAATGGAAGTAGCGGCAGGAAACAACGTCGCCGGAGGAGACGGAGGAATGGAAGTAGCGGCAAACAACGTCGCCGGATGAGATGGAGGAATGGAAGTAGCAGCAAAAAAAAAGTCGCCGGAGGAGGACTAGACGGAGGAATAGAAGAAGAAGCAGTCGTCGCCAGAGGACCACTAGCAAACCTCGTCGCCGGAGGACCACCAAACGGCGCCAGAGGTGTGCTGGGATGAGCAAACAGGTTTCTTAGAAGTATTATTAATCAATTCCTTACTTCCACAACCGCAATAATCCCACATTGTTTTGATGGAAAATTCAGTTTCCTCAAATGTATTCGGTTGACTGTCTAATGGTTTTATATTCATTCAGTTTCTTAGATGTCTTTTGGTTGCTTATTTACTTGAATCATTTCCCCTGCTCCCAAGGTTGAAACCTTGCAATTTGCAAGAACTTGACTCAGATGGACTGAGTTGACTCGATCGGATTTCATCAATAGTAGAAAAGAAGTTAACTCACTCATGACTTTTTCTGTTTATGCAGCTAAAAATGGCCGGATTTGCTTGGCGAATACCCAATGCAAGCTTATGGGATTAGCAACTTCTACTTTTCAACACGAAGATCTACAAGAAATTATGGCTTTAGCCTCGGTCCAAAACTGTGGCTAAAAATGTTAAAAACTGAGGCTTTACCCTCAGTTTTGCCTCAATTATCCAAACTGAGGTTGAAACGTCCGTGGCTAAAGGCTTTAGCCTCAGTTTTAACAACCGAGGCTAAAATGACTTTTATAGCCTCGGTTCTTCAAGTGAAGCTAAAAAACCATTTTAGCTTTAATTTTCTCTAAATGAGGCTAAATCAAAATTTTAGCCTCCATTGTTTCCAACTGAGACTAAATCCAAATTTAGCCTCAATTGCCTCCAACCGAAGCTAAAACTATTTTTAACCTCGGCTCTCAACAATCAAGGGTAAAGCCTTTAGTTACGGGAGTTGTACTCTCTGTTTAGATAACTAAGGCAAAACCGAGACTAAAGATGGATGTAGCCTCTTTTGGCATCAACCGAGGCTAAATTCGGTTTTTGACCTCATTTCTCTATCAACCAAAGCTAACAATATCATAATCAACAAATGATTGAACCTGTGCATATTTCACCCATTTAACATTCATCAAGACAACAATCAGCACAATATCAACAAAACAATTAATGGTCTATTTAAAGTTTTCAAAACAAACTACAAACGTCTTCCTTTCCTAGCTTTCCACATGAATTGTTTCGGTAAGGTCCCCTTCTGGACCGATCAGATGTCTTCCTTTCCTAGCCACATCTTCTAGCAGATGTCTACAACACCGACCTCACTGGCCATGATCACGTGTCCACTACATGTGATGTAAAAGCGACCGGGGCGCAATCCATTCTGGTCCACTGTCGCTCTAAGATAGCGGCCATCAGTAACTGCATTATACAATAAATATAGGTTCAAAATGCTCATGTCACATGCAGAATCATTAAAGCATGCAGCAGTTCCAGCACAAACTTTACATGATATAAGTGCAGGTCCGTCCCATGGCTCCATAAGAGCTGAAAAATATTCGTACAAGACCTTTCTATCACAATTTAAGAGATCTGTCAAGGTTGCAACTTACAAATTGAAGGCCACTAAAAACATGATAGAAGTCCTTTGAAGTTGTAAAGTCAATGAACCCTGTCCTTGGAACTGCACTCCATTTGCTACGACATCTATCCAATGCAGCACTAGTAAAAGCAAGAGTGTACTCTAGCACACTTCCTGTTTTGTTGCATCAAACATCATAGACTACCTCTAATCATATCATTTAAAACACAAAAATCAAACTAGCTGCAAAAAAAATAAAATTTAAAGGAAAAGGAGTTACCTTTCGAGACTCATGAACTTCAGGAACATTGTATGAATCGGGCGTTACGTCGGACAGCCATAAACCAGGGAAAGTCGCCTGACAGAAATCGTTAAAAATGCATCAATTTCATACTAAAAATCAAGAAACAGAATCACGCAAGCTTTTTTAGCACAGCCAGCAACAGCAGAAGCCGGGTGCACTCTTCCAGTGAGGTGTGAAGTGCTTACCGGGCACTGTGGAAACAATTTGCAGATCTGTTTTATTACCACCGACTGTTTGTGAAGACGTTCAGAGGTAATGTGCATCTGCAACCCATGTAGTATCATGAGCAGTGGCACCATTGTGCATAGTATAGGCTTATAAGAAAAATAGAATCCTGGAAGAAATTAATACCGACAGGAGATCTAGCAGCACATATAATGTACATAGGTCTGGAAGTATGCATAGTGCACACAATTCTAATATTATAGCAGTACAAAATCACATCTTTAAACTCTAGTTTGCTAAAGTTCCAATGTTGTTACAAGGTATGAATACCCCATAAAGAATCCTGGAGAGGCATTGGACAGATTTGATTATTGTGACATTGAGATAACTGTCACAACTCACATGCATTTAGGAGATACATCATAACTGTCACAACTCACATGCATTTAGGCATGCCACTCATCATCCGCTATGGGATTTTGTTTCCCCCTTTCTGATCCAGATGAAATAAAATTAAGAAAACAATGTGTGTAACTAAACAACAGTGATAGGAACAACAAAGGACCTTTTCGAGATACTCCTGCAGCTTCTTTATCCGGCCTATGTAGTCCTGACCTTCAACACACAGGGTGACAGACTTGGCATCTGAGCCCGGGCCATCAAATTGAAGAGGCCCAGGGTTTCTGTATATGTCATCCATCAAAAACTTCATTGCATTTTCTCTCAGTAACCTGGAACCAAAAGCCCAAATGGTTCACAACAGCCACAAGGATTACAAGCAGAAACCCCGTTCAACACCTACCTTTATTTCTATAAAAAAGTGAGTAATCAAGCAAAAAGGTGCATTTTATTCATAGAAGACAATAGGAAAACAACTTGCTAGTTCCATGTACCTCTTATAATCTTTCAGCAAAGAGGTCTCTTGGGTTACCAAAATCATGGTATCTAGGGCAGGAAACATATGTCAGCGTGGTGAATACAGATGGCGTGCTCCATGGTGTGTATAACATCCAATCCATCTTGTAGGGTCACTCCATCATCAAAACAGATACCATGATTTCAGGAAAACAACTTGCAAGAAGACAATAGGAAAACAACTTGAGAAAGACTTAAGCAAGAAACAGCAATAATAGTTTACGGAAATGAAATTGGTAGTTGAGAAGCTGAATTTAGAATTTAGAATTTTAAAAAATAATAATAATGAAATTGATGTTCAGATCACATGCACAATGGGCCTCAACAATGAACGGCATAATGTCTCACAGATGGCCCATGTTAGCACGTGCGTTGCATAGTGGCAAAACCATGAAAAGAAAATGAAGAAAAACAAACCTTGACATGCAGATTTAGTCAGAGAGTCCATATCCAATGTCGCAGATGAAAATTCAGGCGATGATCTATACTCACTCATCTACGTAATTTAGAAGAAAGAAAAGAACAATGAAATCATCGCATCTTAAGCTAAACTTGCTTATCTACCCCTCCAATCAATGCACATGCTTATTGATCTCGGCATTGAATAGCCGCATATTCAATCACATCCATCAGATGATCCTAACCATTGGATCAATGGGGCGAGGCCCAACGTATAATTCACACATAGAAGCATTCATTATTCATCAAAAAGCCTAAATGCATTTGAATAAAAATCTTAAGAACTAACCCAAATTGGGGCATTTACAGAGGGGCCATCCTGTGGGCCACATGTTTTACTTTGGTGGATAAACCAATCTGCATCTCAGGTTCTTTAATATTTGAATTTGTGATGAAATCAAAGAGAATTAGTCCCTACTTATAAAATACATTATTAAAAAAAAAAAAAAAAACAGTTATTTATGAAATATGGCAACCATTACATATACGAATTGGTGGGCCATGATTAGTGTAAATCACATACTGAATATTTGTGAAATATATCTCAGGCCTTTCACCTTGGTTGTCATTTGGGGTTCAAGGACGGCCTATTTGGCAAGCAATGCATCAATGGAATTCTTTCGTCGATGAACCTGTATTGCTGGACGTAAAAAATCAAACAGAAAATTGGAACAGAGTAAAAAAAGAAGTCTGACATGATGTTTGTAAAAAAAGAAAATATGAGTTAGTAATAATATCAATGAGTTAATTTCCTATTGTGTTATTAACTATTTCTTGATAATATTTATCTTACAGATTGCTTAATTGTTGCTCTCAATTACTTTTTTAGAAAGTGCTACTTAACGAAGCAACGACTTAGAAAATGATACATCTGCCTGTATTGGCACCAATAGTTGCACAAACCTTGTAACTAGGTGTTGCTCCCACTTTGAATTATGCTTTGGGACAGGGCTTCTTGTCAGCAATTGAAGGCATTAAAACTTTTCATACTTCACTTTTTTTTTCCTAAAGGATCAATACTAAGCAATGATTTTTAAGTATATGAAAAGAAGTAATGACTGTTTGAGCAGGCAACTACTCAAATATGACCTATCATGTGTGTTAGTGCTTCGTGCCTAGCAGTTTGCCTAACAACTGCTCCTCCATCACCCTAATTGTTTATTTTCCCTTTGAGGCATGCATGTGAAGTTACACTCTGGGTCAATACCTGGTGAGACTTTATTGGCATGTGGGTGTTATCAAAGCGAGCATAGCCTGTCCAATGAGCCCAGTAAAAAGAGGAAGGTTGGTAACTGGTCGGGAGTTGATCCTAAAACTTTTCTCAATCTGCCATTCAAAATTGCTAGGGGAAATGCTAAGATGATGATGACATTACAAGAGTGATGGCTAATGGGTTGCTATTGGTAGCACTTCGCTAATAATCAACTTCAAGTAGGTGTAGCTACAAACCTCATTCTTTATTTTTCCTTCATAATAAAAGTTTCTAATTTACCTTCAAGTGAACAATAATCTTCTCTTTTTCTACTTTTTAATACCCTTTTATAGGAGATAATTTCCAGATCTATAATATTGATTTGTATCCATTGAATTTGTGAATTTTAAGGCAGGCAACTTACTGCAAACATTGGGAACTTATGATCATCTTGTGTTTGTGTGACTGATTTGTAGCCGAGATAATAACTACAAAGAAGCACCTGCGGAAAAGTCATTGCATAAAAAATGTCCAGATTTTGGATCATACTGATGAATATCAATATCCAGCCTGCGGAACGAAACATGATTCTGCCCCAGAGAGAACTGCATGAATACTCAACTAGCAGCATTAAACTATATTAAAGCCAATAACAGAACAAAAAATATATAGAATCTTTGAGAAAAATACTATGGCTACTGATTTAGGAATTTTTCCAAACACTTGATGGGCAACAACTAATGTGATTAAATGTAATGATAGATTATAATCCCAGTTACATGGAATCCAAACGGTGCATCTGGAGTGCCTTCTCATGCTCACCTTACATCCCAGGAATCCAAACGGTGCATCTGGAGTGCCTTCTCATGCTCTCTCGAATCTGGAGAGTGAAATCCCTAATTTTAAAAATCCTCAGATTCCCAAAATCCTAAAATTCCCAAATCCTCAATTTGTAAAAACAAAAAAATCCAAATTCGAGGTCCACATTCAAATCCGTAAGCCCTAAAATCTGAGATCCGACCCAACGATTTCCGAAGAATTCCGAAATCGAACCATCAGAATCCTGATTTTTCAACACGGATAGATCATAACACGCAAGATCAGTAAAAATCAAGAAAAAACGAGAACCAAATGGAATCTGATTTCCAATAATCGAACGGAAAACATATGGAAATCTAGGGTTTTGAAAGAGAGGATTTTACCATTTTCTGGAGAGAGAGAGAGAGAGAGAGACGAAGATGAGCGCTGACACTCCTCGAGCTCCGAGTTGTACGAACGGTTCAAAGGAAATCCCGTCCCAGTTCGGGCATCTCGATCCATGACGACTGACACCGAAACGATCCACATGAAAACACAGAGTAACCCGATCCATACCTTCGCTTGGAGAAGCCCGTAAAACCTGTCCTGCTCTTCTGGCAGACGATCCAACGGCTCGATTGCGCTCTTGATCAGGCAATCCAAAAGCTTCTTCGATCGGAGATCAACATTAGCAAAATTCAGGACCTGGAAACGAGCGGCGAGCAGGAAATCGACGGCCACTTGAATGTCCACATTCGCCGTCTTGAAAACCTCTGATCCGCTAGATCCTTGATTACTGTCAGTAATCGACGGTGTAGGGAAGGATTCTAACGCATCGGTAGGGTCAGACGCGTCCGACGGAGATGAAAACGAGGGTTTTGGACCGCTCTGCAGACGGGACATACGAATGTGAGAGATTGCATGGATTTCAACACAGATTTTGGACAAATTGGGATCTGAAACATACTTTAGGGCCTGTTTGGATGCCTGTAAGTTCTTTTAAGCTGTAAGTGACTTACCAGTAAGTCACTTACAGGTGAAAGTTACTTACAGGTAACCTGTTTGGATGTAAGTTGTAAGTCACTTACAGGTAAGTTAGTTTTTCTGTTTGGGTATCCTGTAAGTTACTTACAGGTAACTTACAGGTAAAAAATTGTATATTCACATCGAGCAGAACTTGGATTAGGGAATTGTTTCAAAATGTTATGATCATATAAAAATGCATGGGATCAAATATGCAATTTTATTAAGCCCATCAAGATGAATATTTAAGCTAATTTTTAGGTCAAACTAATTATCAAGTGGGCCATAAAATTGGGCCCATGAATTCAAAATATCTATAATATGGAGCAATAACTCAATTTAAGCATTAATAAGAAACTTAAAAACATTAATAAGTCAAGAAACATTAATCCATCTTGAAATCCGAATTCATTTCGCAAATAAATCTAAAAATTAAGGAATTATTAAGTCAAGAAATACATACCATTAAGCATAAATGGTCCATATATAACAAAATCAGAATTATCATTACTGTCCAATTTTTAGAATCCAAATGCATGAAAATAATTAAATAAAAATTAAAAAATAAATGCATTAAAAGAATCCAAGGGAGCATATTAGGATAAGATCTGTGTGCCCCACCTCAACATATTAATAAATAAATGCATAAAAAGAATCCATATACGGCCCACTTTAATATATTAATAAATAAATGTATAAAAAGAATCCATCTTAGGTGGACCTCACCATTAGAAATAGGCAAACAGCCCATGGGTTCATTAAACTAGTCACAACTGTTTCTGTGGTGGGGTCCACATGAGATTTGGATTAGCTTAATTTTTGGGACCGCATCCTAAAATGAGAATACACTCGTTCCGTAGTGTTTTTTACCTGAAAAAAACATATGAATTTTTTAAGGTAAATTGGCAGTTTGTTCTTAAATGACAGCAACAACACAATATGTAAGTAGCATACGATGTAGGTGCACCCACCTTCTAGTGATCCAGACTATATTTCTGGTGCGACCAACTAATGAATGGATCATGAATAAAGGTAACCTCCATCAAACAAACCAGCCATCTGATGAGACTTTAAGCCATCCACAGAGTTTACTATTAAAATGGATGGACAGGGTGGATCAAGTACATAAATCACGGTGAATCAATCCCTTCTGTCAAAATGCTCGGCTGCGCACGAGTTGGCACAAGTTCTTGTGAGAACTTTTTGAGAACTCATAATACGTGATGTTAGTCCAAAATTTGAATGGTCTACATGATGAAGCACCACATGAAACCCCCAGGGCCCAACTTTTACATTGATCCAAAACTTTCGTGGGCCATGGCAAAAGAAAACAGTTTTCTCCCTTGATTTTCATCTCACTTTTCTATGGCCCACCAGAGTTTTAGATCAGGGTGAAAATTAGTCCCTGGAGGTTTAATGGGATGTTTCATCACATGGACCGTTCGGATTAGAGGCCTATGACATGTGTGGAAAGGTGCGCACGTGAGCATGCTTATGTACGAGTAACACCTAATCCACTCCCGTTTTCAAAGCAGAAAAAAGGAAACATTGCGATCAAACCCTACCGTTTTGGGAGGAGTAGAGAGGGAGGACGGTCGTTGCAGACAGAGAGAGATTGCAGAGACTGAGGGCGGCCATTGCAGACAGAGAGAGATTGCAGAGACGGAGGGCGGTCGTTGCAGACAGAGAGATCGCAGAGAGGAAGAGAGAGAGAGAGAGAGAGAGAGAGAGAGAGAGAGAGAGTGCATTTCTCCATCTTCCCCTCTTTTTAAAAATTTGACCGTTGAGCCTGTAAGTGGCTTACAGGGAAGTGACTTCTCACCCCCATCGCCCTGCAGTTTTTTGGTAGATTTGCCTGTTAGTGACTTATAGGCTATAAGTTACTTACAGGTGAATTTTCTCCCCCAAACACCACCTATAAGTGACTTCCCTGTAAGTCACTTCCCACTTACCCAACTTACAGGCATCCAAACAGGCCCTCAGGGATTGTTGAAAAAGACATCAATACACACTTTGAAATCAAAACATTACAAAAAAAAAAAAGAGCTTATAATAGCATTTTCCTTTGTATGGGGTTCTAATATATGTGCTTTCCAACTGAACTGATGCAAGTATATTCAAAGTCTATTCATATAATTTATAAATATAAGAAGACGTGTATGGAAACAAAAGAAATACATTCAAAAGCAAAAGAAGAATCACCAGATTAGGTTACATACATGTTTAATTTTGTTTTTGGATACTAAGATCGCAACTGATTTGTGAGAAATTGAGAAATTTTGATTTTTTTTCTCAATTTTCCGCAACTTGACCCATCTCCCGCAAATCTCAAAATCTAAGTTCCAATTCCATAATTTTTCAAGGAAAACACGAAGAATCATAGATTTTTAACCATTTGACACTGGTTTAGTGTGATTTAAAATAAAAATATGGATCAAAAATTGAAAATGCTCACTGGATCGAATAGGTGGGATATATAGGCACTACCTGTGCGTTTTGTATCGCATAGGTGGTATACAAGATATATCGTGGGATATATCGGCTGATATCGTCAACATTTAAAACACTAGATACATGCCGATATGGTTAGTTTTCGTGTCGATACGTATACAATACGGTTGTATCAGTTGATACGATATCGATATTCATATCTATAGTTATGATACAGCCCTATAGTGGGAAAAAAAAAAAGGAAAAAAAAAAAGAGAAGAATATGTATCGGTTGCATATTGGACCCGTTATGGCCCTGTATTGGCACGTTACATCCATTATTAGCCCATTATAGTCATCTTTTTTAGAACAGCCATTACAGCCCTGCATTGTCGGTGCCACCATTACCATTACCTAATGGTTGTTAGAGCCATTGCATAACCATTTTTTAATACCATGCTATAGATTCACAATATATATTCAAGAAATAGCATAACTAATCGAATCATTTGTCTTCTCCATATGCATTTGGCAAACCAGATGGCCATGGTCACATTTATGCACATGCAAATTACAAAATGAGATGGTGGACAAAAGTGAACATATAAACTTAGTGGTATCAAGTGAAAGTGTAGGACAATTAGAACTGAAAGTGAGGCTAGGGCCGATAGGCAGATTAAAGGAAAGGGATAACCCAAGAAAATAATATAAGTTCATTACCTTACAACAGAACAGCATCTAACACGTACTGGAAAGCTTGATTTTAGTTAACTTGAAGTGCTAAACAATATACACCTTAAGAAGAACTGTTTCAATGGAACGCATGCACAACTATAAACATGAGAAATTATTGCATGTATTAACACTTGAACAAATTATCCTCTCTAAGTTTCTAATCAAAACACCCCATCATGGGTACAAAGAGCACCCCATGACTAATAGAAACTATAACATGACCAAACTATATTAGAAAACGAAAAAGGAAAAGTAGAAACAGCAAATATATCATCAGCAGATAAAAGAAAGCTACTACTTCAACTCGTTTTAGATGCTCCTCATGTTTTCTCTCCTTTCCATAGCTCTAGCTTCCTGCAATAGGCATGAATAGAGCCAATTTACTAATGAAATTAATGGAGATGGTATGTTCTAGATAAACACACCAACAAATAAATAAAGAGTAGCATAACTCGCTTCTTAGCGATGACAAATGTGTCTAGCCCAAGTCTGGTTATGACAACATGGCCACTCCAATTATTCCAATCTGATCCCTAAATAAAGGCGAAGGACAGAAAAAGAGAGTAACATACCTCTCTAATCTCCTCAGCACTGTGAATTGTGTCCAAGGTTGCCTGCACAACAAACAACAAAAAATAAGCATCACACAGAAAAATGGTTGAGCATGTCTTTATAGGACTATTGCCACCAGGAGACGATGCACTCTCTTTGACAAACTCCGAACTTCGTCGGAAGCTCTTTTTTCAGAAATTATCAGGATATCCTTTTCATGTTTCAAAACAGACACCTGTTGAGGAATTAGGGGGAAAAAAAAATGAATATCATGAAGTCAAATGTGAACAACATCATTGTTTCAAGTTATTATCAACTCCATAGATAATTTCTGTGGGAGCACATCACAGGTACTCAAAGAATCAGCACTTTCGCGAAGTCTTCATTGGAAGTCAACCATCAACTGTGAGAACTCCACATTTCTAGCTAGTACTTCATTCATTTCATCTCTCTGACATGATATTCATGGCATGTGTTAAGAAACTAAATAGAAAATTATATTTAATTAATATGATATACCTGACGCTCAAATTCTTTCATGAAGCTATCTAGTCGCTCTCAGGCAAAATTTGCTTCCATTGCCAGTTTATCACGGTCCAAACGTAATGCAATAGCCTCACTCCTGATCAAAATGGATTTCTAATATGCATTATATGGTGTTCTAAGACCAACCAGGGACAAAGAAATTGATAGTAAACTCAAAAGCAGCTGAGATAAGTGAACGATTGAAGTTGTAAATAATGGTTTATTCAAGCAACTTGCGCAATGAAAAGCAAGAAACACATGATAAGAAACAGAATCCAATGTCCCAAACCATGATACTACAAATCTACAATCCTTCAAAAAATGGATTTGTCATGTTGCTCTGTCTCAATCAAATCAAGACAGGTGGTATTGGATTGGAGATTTGACACCTCCGGAAATTTCATGGTCAAGCCATTCTACCATCAGCTCATGGGCAGGAATGGAGGCAGCCTGGATGCAACTTCAGCATCGATCTAGCACTATACTAACCCGCCAAGGGTGCTAGCATTTGAATGGATAGCCACAAGAGATGAGGTTCTCACCACTGACCATTTGCGGAACAGGAACATCTAGATAATGAGTGGGTGTATCATGTGCTTTAAGCACACTTAGTGGACTATCTTTCCATCCATTGGTGAGTTTGCTTAGAATATGTAGAGTAGCTTTATCTGAGATGGTTCAGGTAATGCTAGGATAAATGGCTACTCTATTCTAGGCGTGGAATTCAGGTGCATGACGCAAAATAGAAAGGGCGCTATGGAATCTCTCACTCGTGGCAATCATTTGGTGGATTTGTAAAGTGTGTAATTACAAGGTTTTCAACAATCATACAAATTCAAAGTGTTATTCCTAGGTGTCAAGGGCAATGCAACAGCTTTGACTATTGGGATTCACCTTTGTGGTTGTAATAGAGTATATTCTCTCTGGCTCTTGGATTGATCTATCTAGACAATCGAGGAAAGGATGATCCCTCACCATCCCTTCCTCCATGATTTGGCCTAATTTTTCCTCCTTTGATTGGTTTAGAACATTCAATAAAATTGCTTGAGTTACCATTCATAAAACAAAAGGATCCTCCAAATGAAAAATGAAAAATGAAAAGAAAAAAATGGATGCCCAACTGGGATACTCAGATACTTGGATAAGGGTAATCCCCTTCACCAACACTCAGTTTTGAATCTAACCGAATTTTGGATGATAGGCTTACTAATGCAGGGGCATTTTCACACCGGGCTCAAATGGGGTCGCCTGTGGGATGCAGGGGCACACTTGGGATGGGCGGGGCCCACGGGGGAGGTCTCGTGTTCAAGACTCCTCACCAACTTTTAGAAATAATCAATACCAAGCAGTTAATCAGTATAAAAATAAAAATAAAAGCGTAACAACATAATGAAATGGATATGCAGAAACAAGCACCAGCACTTAAAATCTCAGGGAAGTAAATTGAGATAACTAAGTACAGTTATCTGAGGAGTTGATCCGAACATAAATAAGTTCAGCATATACCTCTCGTGTTTTTCTTTTAAACTAAGTACAGTTATCTAAGGAGTCGATCGCTAACGTATTTTCCTTTTAAATATTATTCTAAACTATGATTCTGCCACAATGAAGATGTGAAAGGATGGCACTAGTGAACCATTAATTATTCCTAAGATTAGAATTATTCCTACAGAATTGGAAATGAAAATGCAATTTACATTTGTGCATGTGGACTATCCTAGCATTGATCTAGATAGTCCATTCCATATGGGCCATGATGAAATATCTCACTGATTGGATAATCTTAACCATAAGGGCAACAAATGAGTTCAATCATCATCATCATAGCCATCATTTTCAGTGGGCATCACCTGGAATTTCTTATGGTTCTCAAGAAAACAATCTTAACCAAGATCGAACGGTAGTGATCAAACGGTGCGATCTTTTCAATGTGACTTGAGAAGATTGGACTGCCAGTCCTTTCTCACCTTTAGAGCGTTTGTCCAAGCAAGTGGGTCATGGATTTTGAACACTTTAATAAGTTCTGCAAGCTCTGCAACTGGAAACATCTAAATTTAAGAAAAAATAAAATAAAATTATACCATAGCAATGCTGAAAATGATATAATTAGTAAAGGGAATCAATCCAAAAATTATAATTAGAGAGAGAGAGAGAGGAGAAAATGCAGAAGATTGACAGAGAAATAGCACACTCTTTTATTCTGCACTGAAGATTTTGGAAGATCTGGTGGTCACTGAGCCTCTTCTTGAAGCTCCTAAAGGAAAATCATAAGAGCCTCAAGTTTCCAAATTCAAAATGAACCAGGAGAACTTCGAAGTAGAATTAATGGAGAAGTGCCTCTTCTATAGGCAATCTAAACTCATCTGATTTGTCTTTGATATTGAGCTGCAATTCTACCTTTGTATCTTTTAGTTCTCTTGCCTTTTCCTTATCAATTGCTCTAGGATATCAGATCCATCCGAATACAAGTCAGAACCTGAATCTGAATCTTTCTCTACAATGTGAAAGAAAAACCCTTAAGAAACAAATTCAAGGAGATATTATACAATTCCACTGGAATAACCAGCATTTCCATATGGGTTAGCATTCCATACTATTTCTTGTGGTGTGGCCACTTGAGTATTTTATCCGCCTCACTTTTTGTTTCACATCAAAAAAGGATGCAATGAAACTGAAGGACAGAGTGGACGTCATATGGACATCGCGGTGGGCCTCATAGAGCTTTCAGTTACAAGAGCCTGAAAGTACTTGGGCAATATCCACAATTCGTTCCTCCTGAGGAACAAGCACCATAACAGGAAAGAAAGACCTGTCGCTTTTGTAACTGTGAACACATTCAATTAGAAATTTCACAGGCATAAAATGTAAATAGATTCAACATTACCAAGCTCGAATTAAAATCCAAGCATGCACTAAGCTGTAGATATCTTTTTCCCCAAATAAAAGCTTGGCATGTATATTAACAGAAGGAGATTTACCATGTAGTGCCCATCCATGTATTCAAGAATGGCACCAATTGGAACTTGTGAATCATACACAACAAGTCCAACCTGCCATTGATTATATATTTTACTTAAAATGCTCAATGTGTAGTGACAACTGACAAATGAATATCAGGCAATTCTTACCTTTGGTCACTTGCTTAATGGGTCTAGATTGACTCCTCTATTTATAAAAACACCAGTCAAATCTTGTCTATGAGTCTGTAAAAAAACAGGGGAAAGAAAAGACATGAAGAAAAGAAACTCCACAAAACATAATCAAACAAATGCATCTTTCAAGCCAACTACAGTGATCTGTCACGAATAATTGTACAGATGCCTCTACTAGGTGACCCACTGATTTAGAGTGGCCACACAAAAGTGCAGTAAAGTGTTTGGCCAGTTGTTGTTTCATTTTGGTCTAGTCTCATTTTGTTGATCTTTCTCTTTTCTAGATGACAATACATAACAACTATGGCTGTATTTCAATCCCATTCCACAAATCCTGCAGTCTCCTTGTAGCTTCCCGCTTTTCTAACTGCCCAAACACAAAGGCCATGATCAATATCTTCAAGGAAGAAAGAAAAGACCAACAAAAGATAGAAAACTCTGTAAGCAGGAAGTGGACCCACATAAATCACGGTTCCGCAGGATAAAAAAAAAAAAAAACAGTAGCTGTTCCTAATAAATGATTTTGGTGTAGTGCCACTTACCACACATCAACAGGAGTAATGTCGGGATCCAAGGACGATTTCTAGTGCCTGGTACTATAGCGTAATCACCTGAAAAGAGTGCAACTAACCACACAAACTCACCTACAATGAAGAAAAGTACCAATGTGGGTGTGGCCCCATTTTAAACCAATGATGGTCAAAGCAATTAATGTTGTTCCATGTTTGGTGGCTAGCCCCGCATGGGTCATTCCTCTTTATTGATCCAGGCGGTGGCACATGTGCCACAAATTGGCTTTCTATCTATACTTGAGAAAACAGTCTTGGAAATCCTCTATTACAAATCATACACAAAAAATAAAAACAAAAACAGAAAAATGGCCTAAAAACTACAGACACCATTTACACTAATACAAAACATGCAATTACACTATTTACACCACCTTACAGATAGATGCACCCTTTCCTCCAAGTTTCAGTAATACAACTACAAAAAGCTATACTACCATAATACCAGAAGTAGAAAGAAAGGAATCATCTAACAAACAGGTTGTGTTCAGAAATTAGTTGCCATTCTCAAAATTTTCAAACCCATCAAAGAATCCAAAAAAAAAAAAAAAAAAAATCTCTAAAATTCAGACTCAGTCCTACTTCAAATATTAGATTTCTCAAGATAACAGAATCATACAGCAAAAATTACCCAAATAATCCTGAAAAAAATGGAGCAAGAACAACCCAAAACAAGATATACACAAACAACACTTACAATAATCTCTACAAAATTCCAATTCTTCCCAAAATCCAGTAACAAACTTCCAATCAGAATCAATGCTGCAAAATCAGAGCCGATGTAGGAGTAAAGATCAGGCAGGTAAGTTAAAGACAATGCACAAATCAAGAGTGTTTCAAACATCTTGTACACAACATTAGCTAAATGAACATATCCATGAGCACATGAGAACTAACTGACATGGGCAAATCAGGGTGTGGTATATATGGAATAAGAAAAGAAAGAAAGGTATATGATCTATAAAATATGGGCATATGACATGCATGGAGATTCAAATGTTTCATAGCCGCAGATGATAGCATGAAGATTCAAATGTTGGTTTCAACAAAGTAAATCCCTAATTAGGGTTTCAACATTGTAAATCCCCTAATTAGGAATTCGCCATTGTAAAATCCTAATTAGGGTTTCAACATTGAAGATACTCAATCTCAAGAGAGAGATTGAGGGCGACATTGACACACAGAGAGAGATAGAGAGAGACCTAAGAGAGGGAAATCGAGAGTGATTGTGCCACGTATGGAGGTTTCTTCGCCGCCCGATTGAGAGAGAGCTCTTGCTTGGCAGAAGGGGGGGGGGGGGGAGAGAGAGAGAGAGAGAGTGTGTAACATACCGGATTTTTTCCTAACTTGGCAATGGACGCCCTTAGACGTAGAACTGCCCTAGGACCTATTCTGTTATAATTAGGGCGTGAATTAGGTAAGTATTAATAGCTTGGATCTGCAAAGGCCCAAGTACCACCTCAGGCAGAAAATCAAATAGGACCAGATCCTTTAGAAATTAGACAAAATTAACTACGTGTTAAACTAGATTCATTGTAAAATCTGCATGAATCACTTTAAATACGATCTGCAATACCCAAAACTTGTAGAATCAGTGACGCTAGGATACCCTAAAATCTAGGATTAATCTCATTACCCGGTTGCTCTCGGGAGCACATTGAAACTCCGTATCGGATCTGGACTGCACGTCGAAAGTCCGATTACTACGAATTTATATATTCAGGACCGCCTTGCTGGACTTGACAACCATCTCGGAAATCAAATCCAGATAGTGTCCCGAGGCTATTCACTTGAACCCGGAGCGAAGAGTGTAAGAAAACGTGGTTTCCTTTAGAAATTAATGCGAATCTGAGACTTGTCGCTTGCGGGCCGAATATAAGCAATCAGACCATCAGAATCTGACTCAAATACACCCTCGGATCAGGAGAAATTTCATACACACAGGTCAGTGTACTTGTGGCCCTGATCGAGTTTCGGTGACCGTTGAACTGAAACTGGTCCGCCACGTGCGATCTGAAACCCGACTGAAGCGAAAACTTAACTCGACCTAGATCCATGGTCAGGGAGCTTAAGTCCGACCTTTTGCTCAAGGGGGGGCTCCAGAAGTGCTCTGTTGAGCCGAAACAGATGGGTTTGGACATAACCTAAGTATACTTTGGCCA